>OVAN01000348.1:0-65062 GCA_900406275.1 Anastatica hierochuntica
TAGAGACGAACCTATTTTCCGTCTCTAACTGTCTGATTTCTTGTAGTGAGCATTTTGCTGTTGAGAGTTAGATTGATCCATACCCTGAACGAATATGTCCCTCCTTCTAGCGCCAAAATGTGGGAACCAAAATTCGCGCTATCGATTATCATAATCGAAGGAAACCCAGGAAACCATAACTTTCCTTGAGATCCCAAATTTTTGCTGAACCAAAACATGAAAGATCAAAATACGAAGAAACATACGACGAAGTAAAAGTAAAAGTAAAAGAGAAACTCGAAAAACAAGGTTGAGCAATCGTGATCTTATTTTGAATCTGCGTTTGAGCGTTACAACAGGTGATAAGCCATGGCCGTGATTGCTGTCGACGAGTGTCCTAGTTCTAACAACGTAAGACTTGTAAACCTAGGTGAGACAAAACACCCTAACAAAAACGAAAAATAACCTCATTTCTCTAAGTGTGAGTTGTGAAGAAATTTTTGTGTGTCTCCTCATTCTTCTCCTTGGCCTCTCTTATATATGCCTTCGTAGGTTGTGTCCGGTTTCCTTTTTCGCCCTAGATTCGAGTATATCCTTCCACAGAAATATTCTTTATTTTAGAATATTTCTTATCTTCACGATTTTTCCATATTTATCCCTAGACTTGACTTTATCGCTTTTTCCATTTCTCATTCGCTGAAATCAGGTAAATAGTAAACGTAGTTTGCCACATTCTCGTCTTGAATCGTAAGTGAAATTTTATCGCATTTTGGGCTTTCCTGGGCCGTTTTGCGACTAAGTGACTTTTACGACTTCTTTCAGAGAAATTGTTCTTCGTACGATTACATAGTGATGGTTTCGCGAAATGATAAGACCAAGCATATAGTTAAGTTAATATCAGTGTTCGAGTTAACCGTTATTGTTTTGTACGATTGATAAGAAGTTTTTTTCGAAAAAGAACAAGTCTTTACGATTATTATCGTGAAACTTTAACGGAAACTCCAATCGAGACGAAACAAGAGACAGCCAAACCGAGAATGGAAGGAGAAGATGATCGAGAGGACGTGGTCTAGTCAACCGTAGGCGACTATATGTTGTCTGTGTCTAGCCAACTGTGGGCGACTAGACTTGTCACGAGTTTAGTCGCCCATTGGGCGACTAGACATTTCGAGAGTCTAGTCGCCCAATGGGTGACTAGACTATTCATGAGTCTAGTTGCCCATAGGGAGACTAGACTTGCTAAGAGTCTAGTCGTACAATGGGCGACTAGACTTGTCAAGAGTCTAGTCGCCTAAGGGCGACTAGACCTTGTTCGTGCTTCCGAAGCGATGTGGTTATCTGATATTTACGGTGACTTCTTATCGGTCCGAAAATTGTCTATTGAGATCTCTCGGGAGTTATCTGGAAGTCTGGGGCATTGATTTCGATATTTTCGCGTTTAGTTGCTCACGATTGACTTTACTTTACAAAGCAATTGCCTATGGTTGACTAGACGCGGGGGTTTCGATGTTTTGTTGAGAGGAGATCGTCTAGATGGCAAGAGTCTCAGAATTGATAATCCCCATACAATTTTCGTTCCTGAAAGTGAGACAACATTTCTGTGGTTCTTTTTAGGCATTGGTTTCACCGTGACAATTTTTGACCCCAACAGTTAGCCCCCAAGTTCGCAAGAATAGTTGGAGTGTTCTTGCGAACTTTAAAGCACATTAGGTACGTTAGGCGGAATCAATGGCTAAAATGTCAAAGGATAAATAGTAAGTCTCCCTTTCTCTTTATATGAGGAGTAACTTTCCAAATCTTTCACTTGCTCATTTTCACAAGAAAAAATTCCTTAAAGTAAAATCTCCTTATTCTTTTCATCTCTCTCTCCTCTTCTTTTGTTATGGCTTCGAATGTTCGAGCTTCCGCAAATGCTTCACTATCAATTTTTTCCCCCGAAAGCCTACGAGTTTGGGAGGACGACATCGTACAGAAAATCGAGTTCTTGCCGCACTCAGTCGATCCCGAGGAAGTGAGGGAGAAATCGAAGCTCCACCGTTCGACTCATGGTGTCCGACGAGATTAACCTTCAAAAAAGACGCATGTAGGCCAAGCGGGTGTCGGGATTCTTTCCTCGCCACCAACCGGGATTTCTGCCGAGTTTTGGAGGGGTGGAGTTTCGGATACGAGGCGCATTTACTGTTTTGTCGACTATGGTTTCCCATACCGGGGAACATTGTTGAGTTTTTAAATCAATACGTCTTATCGATCAACAAGCTTTCGCTCGCCGGTCTCCAACACCTTGTTGAAATCTTGGTTTTGAGTTACGAACGAGGGATGGATCTAAGCATTGACAATCTATTGGCATTTTGTCTCCGAGGGCCACAAGTCTGCCGCTTCGGTACTGTCTCAAGCTGAGGAAGAATATGTCAGTGATTCGATCGTTTACGTCCAACTTCTACAACTGGAACAAGCGATATTTCTTCGTTTTTTTAGATAGTTCCTTTATTGAGGATGAATACGTTTCTTGCTTTAGGCGTAGATGGGGTCCCGCGGGTATCATTTTTCGATACTCTGATCGTTTTTCTTTTCATTAGCCGAATTGATAGTTCTTTTGTTTTGCAGTTCTCGATCCCCTTCCCTCGCATCCACAAGATTTGTTCCACTGGGGTTACTTTTCCTCGCAACGAGTTCACAACGCAGTTGAGTATCATAAGAATCAGACTCAGTTTGACGCGGTCATGGGAGAGGAATTAGAACTAAACATGAATGGCTTCACTCCATACAAGATGCTTCCTGACAAGGAGAGGGAGAGGTCTACCAGGAACGAGCACGCATCCATTGACGGGGGCGGCGTTGCCGAGGACAGGAGGGGGTCGTCCGAGGGGGCATGGTACCACGGTCTCCTCAGCGGAGACGGAAGTGGTCCGAGTCAACCTTCGCTACCGCTTTTCGGAGAAGGGTCAGACTTGGTCGCCTTCTTTGCTTCTTTTGATGCCCCGTCGCATCAACCCGCGACTGACGTGAGATTCGTTAGGTCAGGGCAGGTTGCAGAGGCCTCGCGTCTGTACATGGGGGTTAGTTTTTGAGCATACGACACAATTGCATTTATTCAAATGACTTTAGAATCTAACCTTTTGAAGGATCCCTCTTTTGCAGAGTCTTCACGTGAGGGAAGAGGCCCTTAGGGCGAGTAGCTTGGAGGCGCGGATGGCTCGATTCAATGCTGAGAAACTCGAAGAAAAGAACTCCCGCTTGAAAAGGGAGGTCGAAGCGGCTTCTCTCCGTGAGATGGAGTGTGCGCGGAATCAACTGTCGCAGGTTCATCGCATGTATAGACCTGTAAAACGCGAGATCGCCTTCGTTGTAGCTAAACGTTCGGTTCAGTTTACAGCCGAATTTGACCTTTACAAGTACGCACAATCTTCTTTCAGAGAGTACCGCGAGTGATGTGGTTTAGTGGGTGATTTGTGGCGCACCTAGCATCCCGATTATTCCTATCGCTTCGAGATGGACAAAATGTCCTGCTACATGGAAAAGTGAAAGGATGTTGATTCTTCGATCCCTTCGATCGAAGGGAGAGTTTGGGGTCACTGGGCCCCGATTCCCAATTCTCTTGACTCTGAAGAAGGTGGGGACACCGTTCGTGGCGAAGAGGAGGTAGTGGATGAAAATCTGAATCCGTTTAGCGTTGGCGGTTTTTCGATGTCTGGTTATTATGAATATGATTCGTAAATAAGGGATGTTTTTATGCAGAGGGACTGTGTTCCTTGTTTTAAGTCATGTTCATGTTTTGGCCAAGTGTGGCCTCTTTCAATCTGTTTGGGTCGGTCGTATGTGGCTATGGAACCCCGTCGTCTTGCGGTTTCGTATTAACAAATGGTGTTTTTATTTCAATTTGATAATGTATGCGTACTGCTGCGTACGTGGAGAGAGATTGTGAGTTGTCCTCTCATATCCATTCCTTGAAGGATCGCTATATTTGTGGTTTGTTTTGGGTGCGATTTTTCAAGAAACTTAGTCTTTCGGATATTTATAAACACGAATATAGACGAAGAGCAAGTTTTGGGATCTCGTATCGGTTAGATACTATGTCTTGAGATATTTGAGACCAATGTGCTAGATTTAGGGCAAGACCTAGGTTTACTCTCGGTTTTAAGGCGTGCGGTGACTAACTCTGGCTTACGTTTCGTGTTTTCGATTTTGACATGTTTTGTCTCGATATTGATGTATGCGATAATTTCTTGGCTTATATGACTTGCATCAATCGGTAACCGAGCATATGTCCAAAGACAATTTCGAAGACGTTTAGAAGTGCTGACCAAAATTTGGATTTCTTTTGTAGCGCGTTATTATCCTAGTCGGATGTATGAGAACCAATTCTTCGTGAAGAGCAGGTTAAGGTGAGTGATTAGTTCGTCCGTCGGGGCCAATCGATAGGTGCAGAGTTGGAACAAATACTTGTCCTTTTCCCAGTAGGTGTTTGATAGTCTTGCGACTATTTTTAGAAGTTTTTTATCGAGTTCGGAATTGTGTTTCTCAGAAATTTGCAACATCTCGCTTTTTCTGAAAGTTTTTCCGTTTTGTAGTAGATTGTATACGAGCACGTTATAGTCAAGATTCGTTAAGAAAGGCTTTCTCGTATGATTTCCATTTTTGGTGATACAAAAATAAAAAGCAAAAATATATTGTTGAAACGTATCGAAAAGTGTCGAGTACAAAGTGTGAGAGTATATGAGTATACGTACACCCACTCCCCCTTTTTAGAGAGGGGGATAGCTGAACTCCTCTTGTGAAGAGCTGCCTACGTACCTCTTTCGAGGATCAAATCGTCTCGTAGTTCAGTTTGTTACTGCAAGTGATTACTATTTTGGTAAAGTTGCGTCGGCTGTTTCAGTCTCGATGACTACAACTGGGTCAACGATTTCCTCTGGTTTCAAGAGTACTGCTTTGTCTTGAACGTAGGGCTCATAAGTTTTCTTGTTTCCTTTCGACTGAACCGTTTTTTGAGTTGATGATTCTAGCACGCCTTTTTCCAAAGTGTCTTCGGCTGACGGCCGAGTTGTCTTCATTCGTTTGGGTTTAGCCGTGGGCGTCATTACGACTTGTCTTAGCTTATGCTCGGCTAGGAAGCAGAGTCGTGACTGTTTTTGGCATCCCCAGATTGCCTAAGTGGTAGCTCGATGGGACTACCTTCATGGAGTTTATCCATGGTATTCCCATGATCACATTATATATGGAAGGATGGTCGATGACCAAAAAATCGACGACTTCCGTGATCTCCTTGGCAAACACCGGAAGCTTGGTCGATCCGAGAGTCATCAACGTTGTACCGGATAAACCCGTGAGTGGTTTCGGTGCGGGTGTGACCTCAGATAAGTCGATGTTCATCTTGTTGAGGGTATCGCAGACGATGATATTGATGTTACTTCCTCTTTCGATGAGGACCCTGATAGCTTTGAAGTGTTTTATGACGAGGTCGATAACGAGGGGATTGTTCTGGGGTTTTTTCGATCCTGATAGTTTCTTATTCCTCGAAAGCGATAGTGTCATTTGCAGTGTCATTTGCGGTGTCGAGTGGCGTAGACAAGTTTGCAGTTGACTCAGCCTTTTGGTGGTATGCTTTTATCGATGAGACGGTGTCATGAAAGCATTGCAACCCTCCGATGATCATATTCACTCTGCGGCGATTGGATTTTTTCTTTTGTCGTCAGGTCTCGTTCCGCATTTTCCATCCGCTTGAGATCCTTGAGACATGGCGCCTCCTAGGGGTGATTTATCGGTTCTTGGTTAGCAGTCTGTATCGCGTATGAGGTCTTTTACGGTGGTTATGTCCGAAATTTCCCCCACGAGCAGTTTTTCCTTTAGTCTCGCTCCGAGAACCTTGCAGTTTGCGGTGGAGTGACCTTTCATTTGGTGGAACTCGCAGAAGGTGTTCTTGTGGTATGTCGTGTTCCGCGTCCAGGTGTTGGCCGACATCCTGCCTTGTTCGGATGGGGAGTCGATGGCGTAGTTATATGCCCCCCGTAAGTCTTCTCCCTCATGATGGTCATACTTGTCGTTAGGAGGGATCTTCTTTTCTCGCTTTCTATTATGAGGTTATGTCTTTTGAGGATGCCTTTGCTGGTTGGTATTTTCAATAAAGTTCGTAGCTTTATGAAATGCATCCTAAATAGTGCGTGGGTTTTCGAGAGCTATCCACTTCCTGAACTTCGACTTGTACCAGATGGTTTTTCTGAACACGTCTACGGCCACCTTATCATTGATCCTGCAGACTCTCGACATTACTATTTTGAACCCGTTCATGAAATCTCATAGAGATTCTTCATCTTTTTGAGACAGGCTCCATAGATCGACGTCGAAGGTTTCTCTATCCATAAACATGGAGTATTGTTTGAGAAATTCCGAGGAGAGTTGACGGAAACTTCCGTTGGAGTTTCATTTTAGACGGGAGAACCATTCGACGGCCACCCCTTGGAGATGTTCGACGAAAAGGTGTCAGAAACCAGCGTCTTTTTCGCCTTCCTTGAGCTTGGATCTCGCCATCGCAATTTGGAAAGTCTGCATGTGAGCTTTTGGATCGGAGGTTCTGTCGTACATCTGGATTTTCAACTTCCCGGGACCGGAGAATCTGGTGTTGGTTATGCGAGCAGTGAATGGAGTTTTCCGAGCCTCTTCGAGAAGCTTATCGGTCTCTGGCGCGGCACTGGTTGCATGGTGGATCTGCGATTTTACCGCTTTAACCTCTGCTGCTGTTTTCGCGATGTAGTCACGGAGATCGCGAATCTTCTCAAGATCGTCGTTGGTCTTTTTTATGAAACGGTCGGCGTGTACTGTGAATGGCTCTGGTTTGCTCCTCGACTTGTTTCTCTTGCTCTAACCAGAAGATATTTTATTCTTCTTCTGTCATGGGTTCGTTGAGCTGAGAGTTTTTCTATGTTGAGTGACCCTTAGACCTTCTTGGGTGTAAGCCAGCATCTTCATCCGTGGAATCAGATTTATCGCTGAAGTCCAGGTCGATTCGCTCGACTTCGTTTTCTTTTGTTTCCTTTTCAGAATTTTGAGGGTCATCCACGTTATTTCGCGCTACGACAGGGGTGATCACGTCGGGGTTTTGTTATGATGGTTTTTCCTGCACGTCCTGGAGTACGCCAAGCGGAGTGGTGAAGTCGAGTCTTCTTCCACGGAATCTGGTAGCTCCGCGCGGAAGAATAGTTCTAGTCCTCGCGGTTAGGTTTCAACCTGTTTAGCGAGAGAGCTAGTAAGTTTATCTTGTTCGGCCCACTTCTTTTCGAGAGTCGAGAACATCTTTTTGATCCCCTCGAATCTCGCGGTGTTTGCGTCAGCGTTAACCGCGGTGTTGTTTGGCGCTGGAGTGTTTTCAGCGTTGTCATTGGCACTGTCGTCGTCACGTGCTCGTTGATTATTCTGGTCGTCTGTACTCATATCTGATCTAGCATTTTGCTGTTGCGAGTTAGATTGATCTATACCCTGATCGAATATGACTCTCCTTCTAGCGCCAAACTGTGGGAACCCAAATTCGCACTATCGATTATCATAATCGAAAGAAACCATAACTTTCTTTGAGATCCTAGATTTCTACTGAACCAAAAAATGGAAGATCAAAATACTAAGAAACATACGACGAAGTAAAAGTAAAAGTAAAAGAGAGAATCGAAAAACAAAGTTGAGCAATCGAGATCTTATTCTGAATCTGCGTTTGAGCGTTACAACAGGTGATAAGCCATGGCCGCGAGGGCTGTCGACGAGTAGCCTAGTTCTAACAACGTAAGACTTGTAAACCTAGTTGAGACGCAGCTCGCTAACAAAAACAAAAAATAACATAATTGCTCTAAGTGTGAGTTGTGAAGAAATTTCTGTGTGTCTCCTCGTTCTTCTCCTTGACCTCTCTTATATATGCCTTCGTAGGTTGGTCCGGTTTCCTTTTGCGCCCTATATTCGAGTATATCCTTTCGCGAAAATATTCTTATTTTCGAGAATATTCCTTATCTTCACGATTTTTCCATATTTATCTTTAAAATAGACTTTATTGCTTTTTCCATTTCTCATTCGTTGAAATTGTGTAAATCGTTAACATAGTTTGGCCCATTTTCATTCGGAATCGTAAGCGGACTTTTATCGCGTTTTGGCCTTCCTAGGTTGTTTTGCAACAAAGTGACTTTTATGAATTCTTTCGAGAAATCGTTCTTGCAGTGATGGTTTAGAAAAATGATATGACCAATTGTATAGTTAAGATAATATCGATGTTCGAGTTAACCGTTATCGTTTTATATAATCAATACGAAGCTTTTACGAAAAGAACAAGTCTTTACGATTATTATCGCGAAACTTTAACAGAAAATTCAATCGAGACAGAACAAGAGAAGTCAAACCGAGATTCGAAGGAGAAGATGATCGAGAGAACGTGGTCTAGTCAACAATGGGCTATTGGACGTTTTTCGTGTCTAGTCACCCGTGGGCGACTAGACTTTCCGAGAGTATAGTCGCCCATTGGGCGACTAGACTTCTTGAGAGTCTAGTCGCCCATTGAGCGACTAGACTTTCCGAGAGTCTAGTCGCCCATTGGGCAACTTGACTTGCCAAGAGTCTACTCGCCCAATGGGCGACTAAACTTGTCGAGAGTCTAGTCGCCTACGGGCGACTAGACCTTGTTTGTGTTTCCGAAGCGATGCGGTTTTTTGACGTTTACGATGACTTCTTATCTCTCCGAAACTTGTCTATTAAGATCTCTAAGTTATCTTGAAGTCTCACGAGTGACTAGACTTTGCGAAGCGATCGCCTACGGTTGACTAGAGGCGGGGTTTCAACATTTAGTTGAGAGGAGATTGTCTAGATGGTAAGAGCTTTAGAATTGATAATCCTCTTACGAGTTTCGTTCCCGAAAGAGAGACATCAGTTTCTTGGTACTTTTTAGGCATTGATTTCTCCGTGACCATTTTTGACTTCAACAAACATTAATCTATTTGATGACAAAAAGGGAAATTAGGTCAAATAATTAAAAAATGTCCCTTATTTAACTAACTAACCAAAAACACGTTCTCTCTCCTACTTTCTACGAATCTAATTAATTTTTTTGTTATTACACTAATTCACACTAATATAAAAAAGTTAATCTTATTTCTTTCCTCTCTCTCTATTAAATTCTGATTTGTTGAGATTAAACTGGATGTTTTGTTCTTGGTACAAAGAGTTTTGAAGGTCAATCCCTCAGTGAAAATAAGTGTAATACTTGGTTTTTAGCTCTTGATGTGAGAATTTTTTTCTCACTCGAGTTCAATTGCAAACTAAACTCCTAAGCCTCAAACTCCTAAGAAGGACTGGTTTAAGCAAATTAAATAACAAACCAAGCAAAGTTAATTATAAATGTAAAACAAGCAATGAAAACACTAAATGAGATGAGATGAAGAAATGGAGGAATGTGGTTCATGGGCAAGGCGAACGATTAGGTAGACTAAGTATGACTAAGATGCAAGGGTTTACAATAAAAACGCCATTCAAGGGCAAGACAAGAGCTTAATAAGTCCACTCCCGTGATCCTAATCCATTTAGCAAACTCAAAATCAATTCAATCTCCTGATAGTGTTCTAAAATCTTTCAATCATTAAAAACAAGCAAAAAAATCCACTAAACACCTTGATCATCTATTCCCATAGGCCAAGTATGTTTAGCAATCCTAAGATTCTCTTAGGCATTTCATCAAACACCTTCCGGGTGTGAAAGTCTTGAGTTCTAGAAATTGAGTGATTAAATCAAATCTACCATTAAATACTCCTTAATCATGTGAATCTAATAGGATCCAACCCTTTGCAATTTAAATCAATACCTAAATTTAATCTAATCGACCTAACCTATAAACCACAAATGATCTACTCACTAATCATAACAACAAAGCATATATAAACATGATCTAAAGTCATAATCATGATGAGAAAGAAAGATGAGATAGAAAAGATAAAGACTTGCATATTAAAATCAAAGATTCTACAATGATCAAAGTTTTGATCCACAATTCAAGAGAGAAAAAAACGCTTAGGGTTCTTCAAGTAGCAAGGAGTAGTATTTATACTAAAAAGAAAGCGGTTCGGGTCGACCCGGGACAAACCAGGTCGAATCATGGGTTTTCCTTTGATTGCAGGGTGGCTGGCGGCTTGGGAGGCTGGTGCAGACCGCTAGGCAGAGCTAGGTGAACCGCCAGAAAGAAATTGGACATAACTGCAGTCTGGGAGGCTGGTGCAGACCGCCAGGCAGACTGGCGTAGCCCGCCAGCTCTCTTGGTTGGTGCTTAACACTTCCGTTTTGGCTTACGAGTCCCAGTGTTCATTCATTATCATCAAGGTAACCTGAAATGGGATCAAAAAAGAGGAGAAGGATGCACAAATGCAACTCTTAAGACTTCTACTTGACACCTCTTAATTAAGACTCAGAAAAACTACTCAAAACGATCTAAAAAGTCTAAAATGTAAGGAAAACTCTACTATATCCTAGGCTATATTATGTAAAATACGATAACATCAACTCCCCCAAACTAGAATCTTGCTTGTCCTAAAGCAATGAGCAAGAATCTAAGCCCGAAAAAGAGGTTTGAAAGTGGAGAACTCATAGCCTAAGGTTATACGAACGGTTCCCAAACAAGATCCTTAGAAAGATGTAGCATATAACAAAAGTCGAGTCTAGTCTTTCGTACTTCGCAAATAACCTTTCTAAGCCCCAATTTACTCTAAGTTCCAAGGTTTAAGCAAACTCATACTATTAACTCATTCAACTCTTTAACATTCATTCATATTTGATTTGGCGCGGTCTGACTATGGTTAATGAATCAAAAACGTTTGGCTCAGTGAGAAAAAGGAGTAAAGAAACTATGAAAAAGAAGGTTTTTCCACATTCAAGTGGTTCACTCTAGAAAATAGTATTGTAAGACATTATGAAAAAGCTAGGGAGAGTGGAAAATTGGCATGTACACAGGATTCACTTCCACTAATCATCCCAACCCATTTCTCAATCCTAACTCTACCCACAATGTCAAACTTTCCAAACTCTAACCATCATTCTTTTCTCTTCAAGCTCTTTTTATTTTGAGCTCTAACCTAATTTGTTTTCTTTTGACGCTCCAACACTTTAAGTATCTTTTCTTTTTTACCACTAGCTCTTTCTTCTATATCCTCGTGGACTTTGATTTTTTTTTCTTCTTTCCTTTATATGCTAGAGCTAGTTTTTATTCACTTTTTACTTCTCCTTAGAGTGCTTAAATTCTCTTTTCTTTCCCTTTTCTTCTTTTAAGGATTCTCATAAATACCAACCTCAACCCCAACTCTTATTGAATTCTAACTTAACCCTTCCTATCTATACTAACTTTAAAACGAGGCTAGTCCTATGGAAGCTTCTCCTTTGTCGTTCCCCTGGTCACACGATTTTTCACATGTGTACACATTCAAAAAGGGGCCTCACTCATTAAAAAACAATGGAGGTTTTGAAAGAAAGGGTTAAGGGTTTAGGGAAGGGTACCATCATGATGAAGATGGCTGTTTGGATCATCAAAAAGGATGGTAAAAATGCGGTTCTTGATCCAAAAATTTATGATTACCACGGTTAAGTATTCAAATCCCATAGCGAGAAAAACAATGTCAAATATTTAAGTTCAAGTTCTCTAGAGTTAAATGAGTTTTCAATTCGGATTTACTTAGAGAAACTTTCAAAAGGGGGAGTTCTAGCTATGGATTTTCCATTTTTTCGCTTCGGCTCAAACTACATGATACAACTAACAAGGGTTTTGGCTGGTTCCCTAAGCATTAACCACTTACAAGGCGATCAAATCATCGTTCCTCTATGCCAATGCATCCTAATGCAACTATATGTTTCCTTTTTCAAAATTTTCAATTTTTTTCGATTTTTTTTGTTTTTCTATTCCATCATTATTAACAATGCAATCCTAGACTATATGAAATTCAAAGAAATGAAAAACAAGACAAAACAACTAAAAACACATTAGTAACATTCCCCTCCCCCGGACTTCGCATCACCGTCTCGGTGAATGAATAATATCCAAGGAGGAGACCAATAATTCCAAGTGTTAGAAATAAAACAAAATGTTATGTACGATGGAGAAAGTGTTGTTACCTTGTTTTCAAAAGGTCGGGGAACCCGCGGTTTCCTCCGTGTCAATGGAGTAGGAGTCGTTGCTTGCGGTTGTTGTTGGTGATCTCCTTCTTCTTTGTTGTCTCTGCAGCTCATATGATGAGTGTCTTGATGGTTCGTAAACAACCAACGCACTTGGAGTTCCACCAAAAGAATGTCTTCCGCATTCATGGATATCCACTCCTCGTCGCGATTTTCTTCTTAGGCTCTCGAGGATTCTTCGCCCGCAAGCTTGTTTGTAAGCACCTTTACTTGCTTCTTTAGTGATTTCACTTGACCCTTTAAGCTCCTAGCTACATTGACAAGCTTGGGGATTGTTCCATTTTTGCATGAGTTTGAGCTTGTCATGCGCATACATCATTTGTTTTAAGGATTATGCTCCATTGTAAGGGATGAATTCATATTGATGAGAGCCAAATATCTCTTCTTCATCACTTAAGTCTTCTTCTTCTTCTTTGTTACCCGAGTTCTCAGATCGTGGACCTTTATCTTTAGCCCTAGAAGTCCATAGGGAAGATTATTCCTCGGGATCATAGAAACCGTCTTGTGGATTGAAAGTGATGTTCCCGCGGTTGTTGCATCACGGTTGGATAGGATAAACCTGCGGTTATCGTGCATGATATATATTGAGATCCCACCTTGCCTCCTAAGAACCGTGAGGTATTTAGGTAGGATATATCAATGAGAAAGGACGATTCTTCTTCGGGAGGAAAGTTGATCTTCGATCCGTTGTTAGCGAAGTACTTCAAGATTGGGTTCACAATTCCTCCAACCATAAATTGGGCATTCGCATCCGTTAACTTGTATAGTGTGGTTCAGACATCTATGAGTTGCAAAAGTAATGCTCCACCGAGGTCTATCCTAAACTCTTGAGGTTCAAAGATATGACGGTTAACACCCGTCATGATTGATGTAGCTCCTCTCAATAACAAATACATGTCACTTGTATTTATCTTCCCCGCTTCCTTTCTCGCAAAAAATGTGTTAGCAAGGCACTTGTAGACATAGCAGAGTGTCGAGTGGCAGATATTTGTCGCTTTGATTCCCGCTTTGTACTCACCGAATCCGATGTTCTTCCACATGTTTCTATCAGCATCTCAAATCTTGGGTATGATTGGGTTCTTTCCCTTCTCAAAATTGAACAACAAGCTCAAACCGGCGGTGTTCCACTTGATGTCTTCATTCCTAATCTCACATCGGAATTTTTCACTTTCTATGTCATACTCCAAGGTTGAAAGGAACTCGCAAGTGATTGATTTCTGGCCCAACCCTTCGCGGAAGAAGAAGTTGCTCAATCCGATGTGTTGGCATATCATGTTAACATCATGTAGATGCCGAGTTTGACAAAAGTTACAGCACTTGTCCACATTGTTGGGACCCATTTCTTCTTCATCAAGGAGTTGTAGAGTTGCTTTGCGGATGGCCCTTGTGATTTATGTGGTCTTTCCTCTTCATTAGATGTATGCCTTGTCGCGGGTTTCTTGTTACCTTTTCTCCTCCATTCCAAGGGAGGGAGATCCTCACTCACTTCTTCGTCACTTTCTGGCTCGGGTTATTGTGGTATTTCCTTCCCTTTTGTTCTCTTTGACCGAGCACTCTAACTTGAAGCTTCTAATGTTTTCTTTGGGTTCGATGCTCCTCTTGGTTTGTTCGCTCTCGTGTTTGTCATTGTTCATTCAAGATTGGAAATCGTCTAAGTTAGTTCTTTAGTGAAATAGAACTAATGGATGTTTAAACATTGTGAAAAATTAACATAAATCATCATAGCTCCGTAAACTATTCAAAACTTAGCAAATTCTACTTCATTTATCTCTTTCACAAATTCTAAGAACATCACAACCAAGGATAATGAGGCAAGGACACTCATTTTCGAGCTCCATATAAACTCAAAAACACCATAGCAATGAGAATTCACCATATGAAAATCATACAAAAAGGACTTAGACATTTTCCTAAATTTTAGCCTCTTGAAATTTCTAACACATGATCTAATGGCTATATCATTTAGTAGTCTTTTGCAAAAATGATACTCATAGCCTCATAAACTCAATGATATCAGAAACCCCAATTTTCTCTAACTTTCAAATTTCTCCAAACTTCTCAAGAACCCTAAACTTTTGATTTCTAAAATAAAGCAATTCAAGCCATAATGGAGGTTTTTCTAGCAAAAAAATGCTAACCCAATCATAGTTATCTATCACTAAAAACCACGAAATCATCGTAGAATTGAAATCTAAAAATTTTGTTCAAAGAGAGGGATGAGAGTGATTACCTTGGTTTGGAATTTGTAGAGCTAGAGAATGATGTAAAAGAGTAGAGATTATGTTATATGATGCAAAGATGAGATGATTTTCAAAATATTTTGGAAAGACTGATGAAGATTTGAGTTTGAAAATTTTTTAGAAAAGAGAAGAAGAAGAACGATGAAGATGAATGAGAGAGAGAGTTTTGTGTTTGTGGGGTTGTTTTTAGAAATATTGTATGTTGGAAAATTTATAAAAATTGCATATCAACCCCAAAAAATCAAAAATTACAAAAACCCACACTTACCAACACGACTGGTGGTCTGGGAGGCTGGTGCAGACCGCCAGCCAGACCATGCTTGTCCTCCAGGGAGGTTCTGAGAGGGGTTGGCGGTCAAGTGTGCTGGTGCAGACCTCCAGGCAGAAGTGCACCGCTAGGGGGGGTCTTGAAGAGGTCTGGCGGTACAGGTTGCTGGTGCAGACCGCCAACAAGAATTGTGTAACCGCCAGCTTCTCCGAAATTCGTCTTCCGGCTCCCTGTTAACCTATTTCACAAGAACAAATCAAAGAGCAACCCAAAATAATTATTTTAAAGTAATAACAAAACTAATATGTACAAGGATACCATGGGATTGCCTCCCACATGCGCTTGTTTAACGTCACTAAGCTTGACAGTGACAAAGCTTTAGGCATCCTCGGGGTCCGAGAGGGGAATCGTGTTGTCTTCCTCTATCGGTACATCAACTAGATATGACTTACACCTTTGACCATTAACCGTGAAATCTCCGCCATCCTTGTTCCAAAGAACGATGACACCATATGGCCTTACCTCTTTGTATTGAAGGGACCGAACCATCTCAACTTGAGTTTTCTGGGGAATATCTTCAACCGTGAATTGAATAGCAGAACTTGGTCGCCTTCTTTGAAGTCTCTCTTGATGAGTTTCTTGTCGTGAAAAGCTTAAGTCCATTCTTTGTGTATCCTTGAACTATCATACGTGTCCAATCTCAATTCATTGAGCTCCTCTAGTAGGACCATACGCTTTTATGAAGTCATCTTAATATCAAAGTTGAGCATTTTGGTAGCCATAAAGCCTTGTAATCCAACTCAACCGGTAAGTGACAAGCCTTACCATAGAGAAGGTTGAAAGGAGTAGTACCAATTGGTGTCTTGAATGCGGTTCAGTAAGCCCATAAAGCATCATCTAGTTTTGTTACCCAATCCTTTCTCGTTTTCCCGACCGTCTTCTCCAATCTGGCTCTGATTTGACGGTTTTAAAACTTCCACTTGGCTCGATGTTTGAGGATGGTATGGAGTGGATACCTTGTGCTTAACTCCATTCTTCTTTACGAAACTCTCAAACACCTTATTGATAAAATGAGATTCCCCATCGCTTATGACCACTCTTGGTACACCAAACCTAGGGAAGATGATGGTTTTGAAGAGCTTAACCACTACCTTTGCATCGTTTGTTGGGGCAGCTATTGCTTCTATCTACATGGATACATACTCGACCGTGACCAAAATATATTGGTTACCATACGAAGATGGGAATGGTTCCATGAAATAGATGCCCCAAACGTCAAACAATTCAACTTCAAAAATCGAGTTTTAAGGCATCTCATTCTGTTTGCTAATGCTTCCTTTCCTTTGACAAGGGTCACATTTAGATATAAAACTTTTCACGTCTTTAAACATTGAAGGCCACCAAATTTTGACTTGTAGAATCTTTTGAGCCGTTTTGAACGTAGCGAAGTGACCTCCGTAGTTTGACCCATGGCAATGAAACAAACCATCTTGAGCTTCATCTTCCGTAATGCACTTTATAAAAAGGCCATCCTTGCCTTTTCTATAAAGGTATGGCTCATCCCAATAGTAGTGTTGGATATCTTTATAGAATTTCTTTCTCTCAAAGCTTTTCAAGCTTGGTGGCTCAACTCCACATGTCAGATAATTCACAAAATCGGCATACGATGGTAGATTCACCTCAATTGTCGTCACCTTGTTCATGGAGTCATAAGGGAAGTTTTTTCCAACAAAAGAGTGAATGGCATTAAATTGCTCCTCAGATAATGAATCATCTATAGGCGATTTTTCATGAACCCTCAACCTTAACAAATAATCCGCTACACCGTTTTCTATTCCCTTTTTGTCTTTGATCTCAAGATCGAATTCTTGGAGAAGAAGAATCCATCTAAGTAGCAACGACTTTGCATCCTTCTTAGCCATTAAGTACCTCAAAGTGGCATGGTCCATGTAAACTATGATTTTAGAATCGACCAAATAAGAATGGAACTTCTCAAAGGCAAACACAATAGCCAAGAGCTTCTTCTCCGGGGATGCATATTTGACTTTAGTATCATCCAAGGTCATACTTGCATAGTGAATGACATGGAGCTTTTTATCGATCTTTTGTCCCAACACCGCTCCTACGGCATAGTTACTAGCGTCACACATAATCTCAAATGGATGTTCCCAATTTGGAAGTTAAACTATTGGTGCACTAACAAAAGCATCTTTTATCCTCTTGAAAGATTCAAGACATTCTTCATAAAAATTAAAAGTTGTATCCTTGCATAGCAACCTTGTCAATGGCCTTGCAATCTTCGAGAAGTCTATGATGATTCTTCGATAAAACCCCGCATGTCCAAGGGAACTTCTTATCCCTTTAACTGTGTTGGGTGGCTCAAGCTTGAGCATGACATCTATCTTTGCTTGATATACCTCAATAACCTTGTTTGAAACTCGATGTCCAAGCATGATACCATCTCGTACCATGAAGTGACATTTCTCTCAATTGACGACGAGGTTGTTCTCTTCACATCGTTTCAAAACCCTACCCAAATTGAACAAACAAACACCAAAAGAGGATCCATGGACCGAAAAGTCATGCATCAAAACCTCCATTATATCCTCAATTAGATTGGAAAAGATAGACATCATGCACCGTTGGAAGGTTCTCGGTGCATTACATAACCCGAATGGCATCCTTCGATAAGAAAAGGTACCATATGGGCATGTGAAAGTCCTATTTTATTGATCTTGAGGGTGGATGTTAATTTGAAAGAATCCCGAATATCCATCAAGAAAGCAATAATAAGAATGATTAGCCAACCTTTCAAGCATTTGATGAATGAATGGAAAAAGGAAAATGATCTTTTTGAGTTGATGCATTCAACTTCCTATAATCTATGCACATCCTATAACCCGTAATTGTCCTAGTTGGGATCAAATCATTATTATCATTCTTAATTATGGTTACTCCTCCTTTCTTTGGAACTACATTAACCTGGAATATCCAAGTACTATCCTAGATAAGATAGATAATCCCCGAATCTTGTAGTTTCCAGATCTCCTTTTTCACAACCTCTTTCAAATTAGGATTTAACCTTCTTTGATGCTCAATTGATGATTTTGATTCATCCTCTAGATAGATTCTATGCATGCAAAGAAAATGAGATATGCCTTTTATATCATCGCGTGAGTAACCTATAACTTTCCTAAATTTCCTTAATTCTCCTAGGAGTAATACAACCTCATCATCATGCAGTTTATCACAAATTATGACTGGGTAAGTAGAGATGGAGCCTAGAAATGCGTACCTAAGCCCCGATGGTAGATATTTTAGCTCCACTTTTGGTGCCTTGAGCTCGGTCCAATCATCTTCTTCTTTTTGTCTTGACTTGATGATCTCTTTAGCTTGTTCAAGCTCCTCATATTTGATCACTTCCAAAGTGTAAGTACTCTTCATCAAAGGTTTATGGGAGTCTAGGATCTTCTCATACCCATTCATATCCTCATTGTCGATTACCCTTTCTTCCTTTAACATTGTTAGAGCCAATTGCAAAACATCTTGAGCATTCAACTCTTCCAAGTCTTCATCCACCATTTTCTCTAAAATGTCATAGTAAAACACTTGACCATCAATGGTTGGCTTCTTCAAAGTTTGCGTTATATTGAAACTAAGTGTCATATCACCCAAATGAAGATCGATCAAGCCTTTCTTGACATTAATGATTGCTAGGATAATCAGGTTGGATGGTTCCTCGTCCATTTCAAGCACTCTAAAATCAGTGAGAACCTCACAATAACCAACTACCAACTTCACATCTTCGAGCATTCCAATAGGGTATCTAACGGACCTATCCGCGAGGATCAATGCAATATTGGTATTCTTGAAATTTATAAGGCCAAGCCTTTGAGAGACCAAAAACGGCATCAAGCTAACGCTAGCTCCTAAATCAACCCAACATCTACCAAATCAAATTGGCCCCAAAGAGCAAGGTAAAGTGAAACTACCGGGATCATCCATCTTTTTAGGAGAGTAGTTTTGGATGATAGCGCTACACTCGTGAGTTACCACCACCTTTGATTCTTCATAAGAAACTTTCTTGGCCATGGCGTCCTTAAAAAACTTTGCAACAAGCGGGCAATGCATGATCCAATCTAATACCGGTAGAGTGACTTGAACTCCCCTAAGAATCTGCTTGAACTTCTCTCTTTCTTTCTCTAGAAGTTGTTTCTTCAACCTTCCCGAAAAAGGGAGTTGAGGTTCTAAAGGAATTGGAGCGAAAGTGACCTTCTTCTTTGGTGTCTCCACACTTTTCTTCTTTTCCATAACCTCTTGTTCGATAACTATTGGCTCTTGCTCTTTTGGTTCATCGACCTCTTCTTGTTCCTTTGGTTCTTGAACCTTTTTATTTCTCACAACCTTTTCTAGAGTGGCTTCTCTTGGAGGTAATTCTCTTCCGTTTCTCAATGTAACGACATTGAAATATTCTCTTGGATCCTTATCGGTCTTTTCCATGAAGATTTCCCTGCCATCTCTTTTTGAAGAAGAAGCTACATGAGCCACTTGGTTGTCTAGAGTTTTGACTTGAGCCGCTAAAGTCTCAACCATTGCATTTAAATCATTCTAAACACCATCAATCTTTTGATTAACATCTCCCATTACCTTGGTTAAATCCATTGCAGCTTTTCTTTGACCCTCTAGAATTCGTTTCAACATCAAGGTGTTATCATCTTCCTTGGAGGGTGGTGTGGGTGAGCTTGTCGGGTTTGGGGAAGGCGTGGAATATCCTTTTGGATGAAGGTTCCCTTGATGTTGAACTTGTTGCCTTTCCTTTTGAGTCGGGTAGTGTTGATCTGAAGGGTCCTTATTTCTTGATTCCGGTGTGAGGGGTTATTGTTCCAATATCTAAAAGATGGGTTGTAGGACCTTGGGTAGTATCCTCCTTGTATGTAACAAATTTTCTCTTGATCCCCTTGGTCATCTTCAATTGCAAATCCTATACCACTTCCTACTTGATCCACAAAAGTAACGGGTCTTTGGTTCAAACCTTGTGAGCCTATCAATTTTTGCATTAATTCCTTGAATCTATGGTCATCTTGTGAGTCTCCATCTCGGTCTCTCCCATAGCTTCGGTCGCTTTGAGCCATATCCTCGGTGAGTTGTTCTCCCTCTTTAATATCCAAATTGGCAAAGCTTCCTTTGCTTGCCGTGTCAAAGGAATTCCGCTACTTTTCCAAGCAACCGCGATGAAAATACCCAACAAAGCATCCTTGGTGACTCCGTGATGAGGGCAAGTCATAACATAAAATATTAATCATTCTCACTCTTCATGAAACGATTCATTATACCCTTTCTTGACGCTAGTGATTTCATTTCGAATATTGGTCGTTCTTTGTTTCGGGAAGAACTTGACCATGAATTCCTTTCCGACTTGAGCCCATATAGAGACTAGCTCCGAGGGGACATTCCTTTCCCATTGAGCAGCTACATCACCTAGTGAGAATAGAAAAAGTATCATCTTGATGGTTTCTTCACTAATCCCATTCAACTTTATAGTCCTACAAAGCTTCTTAAACTCATCGAGATGGTCTAGAGGATTGTCTTTCGGTAGGCCATTGAACTTGTAACTTTGGACCATGTTAATGAGGCCATACTTAGTCTCAAAGTTATTGGGCAATACCGCAGAAGGTTAGATTCCGGTCCTAGCCCTTCTCGTGTTGGGCACATCATAAGCACCTATTCTTTGTGCTCTAAAATTATTTTGGTTTGAACTCCAACTCCGTCGGCTTGGTTGTTGTCACAAAAAATGTACCTCTGGTTCCCAATGTGATGAATATTCTCCATTCTCCTTCAAAACAAAGCAAAAGCAATCAAAGATTTAGTGATTTAGTGATTAATAACTTGAGGGACTTAGTCTAAATAAACTATCTATAGCTAAATGGCAAATAAAGTTGCTCCCCGGCAACGGCACCAAAAACTTGATGTGAGAATTTGTTTCTCACTCGACTTTAATCCTAACTAAACTCCTAAGCCTAATGTATAAGGCTAGTTGTTGTAGTAGATGGGGTATCGAGTCCTCAAGGAGCAATACTCACGCACTTAGCTCTAAAGATAAACTCATTAATCTAAGCCTAAGATGGAGTTGTTTAAGAAAATTAAATAACAAAACAAGCAAAGCTAATTATAAATGTAAAACAAGCAATGAAAACACCAAATGAGATGAGATAAAGAAATGGAGGAATGTGGTTCATGGGCAAGGTGAACGATTAGGTAGACTAAGTATGAGTAAGTTGCAAGGGTTGACAATAAAAACGGCATTCAAGGTCAAGGCAAGAGCTCAATTAGTCCACTCCGGTGATCCTAATCCATTTAACAAACTCTAAATAATTTCAATCTCCCAATAGTGATCTAGAATCTATCAATCACGAAAAACAAGCCAAAACACCCATTAAACACCTTGATAATCTATTCCCATAGGCCAAGTATATTAAGCAATCGTAACGTTCTCTTAGGCATTTTATCAAACACCTTCCGGGTGTGAAAGCCTTGAGTACTAGAAATTGAGTGATCAAATCAAATCTAACATTAAATAATTCTTAATCATGTGAATCTAATAGGATCCAACCTTTTGCAATCTAAATCAATACCTAAATCTACTCTAATCTACCTAACCCATAAACCACAAATGATCTACTCACTAATCATAACTGTAAAGCATGTAAAAACATGATCTAAAGTCATAATCATGATGAGAAAGAGAGATGAGATAGAAAAGATAAAGGCTTGCAAATTAAAAACAAAGATTCTACAAAGATTAAAGTTTTGATCCACAATTCAAGAGAATAAGAAAAGCTTAGGGTTCTGCAAGTAGCAAAGAGTAGTATTTATACTAAAAAGAAAGCGGTTCGAGTTGATTCTGGACAAACCGAGTCGAATCATGGGTTTTCCTTTGATTGCAGGGTGGTTGGCAGACTGGGAGGCTGGTGCAGACCGCCAGGCAGAGCTAGGTGAACTGCCAGGGAGAAGTTGGACACGGCTGGCGGTCTGGGAGGCTTGTGCAGTCCGCCAAGCAGGCTGCCCTAGCCCGCCAGCTCTCTTGGTTAGTGCTTAACGCTTCTGTTTTTGCTTATGAGTCTCCGGGTTCATTCGTTATCGTCAAGGTAACTTGAAATGGGATCGAAAAAGAGGAGAAGGATGCACAAATGCAAATCCTAAGACTTCTACAGGATACCTCCTAATTAAGACTCAGAAAACTACTCAAAGCGATCTAAAAAGTCTAAAATGTAAGGAAAAATCTACTAAATCCTAGGCTATATTATGTAAAATAAGGTAACATCAGCTCTTGGTTAAGTTCCTAAATTATTTTACCGAACCAAAGCTTTAACCAGTTTCCTAATCCGAACCAGTTTTTCCTAAACCTATTCTATTTAAACCTCTCTTATATTCTAAAACCTAATTCTTTTTCTCCCAAAACTCTCCTAGCCGTCAAGAAAGGTCCAGAGAAAGAGACTAGAGAGAATTTTGGTGCTATTGGAGCAAGAGGGAAGAGAGAAATGGAGAAAGAAGATCAAACCTATGGATTCCTGCAGAAGGTAAACGCGATATGTCGTGGGAGAACATATTCTTATCCTATAAAATCGACTCTGATGGATTTAAAATGTTTTACAGCAGGGAAAGTACTTCTAGATCTTTGTTTTTCATTTTACAGAACATGATTTCATCGAGTATCCTGAAAGTTATGATCGTTTTACCGAGGACCATGGATTCCTGCAGAAGATCTATGGATTCCTGCAGGAGATCTATGGATTCCTGCAGAAGGTAAACGCGATATGTCGTGGGAGAACATATTATTTTCCTATAAAATCGACTCTGATGGATTTAAAATGTTTTACAGCAGGGAAAGTACTTCTAGATCTTTGTTTTTCATTTTACAGAACATGATTTCATCGAGTATCCTGAAAGTTATGATCGTTTTACCGAGGACCATGAAATCATATCGCGATTGCGACCAGTCCAATTGCGAAGGGTGTTTCAAAGAGCAAATGGAGTCTGATCGGAGTGAAATTGGTAGCTGTGGATAGAGGACATCCACGGCGAGATTCATTTCGTTCATATTATAATGTTAACGTTTTGTTTCAGTTTTATTTCTTTCTCTTCAAACATGTTCTGTTCTACCAAATTTTCAGAAAAGACATGTTAGATTGTTCTTCGGTTTTGATTGAGTTAAAAGTTGATTTAGGAGCTGGGATCAATGTAGGTACTCCTATGAATCTACGGTAAAAGGAAAACCGATTTTGGGTTCATATGAGTGGAGGAGCGCGTCCTGAAAGTTAGTGCAACGAAGATGTCCACGTCAAAAGGAAGTGGAGGAGCTCGAGTTCGAGATTCCCAGAGAATTGCAGACGGCCATAAACGTTCCCAATATCGTGTCTTCCTTCGGTAAGTAAAATTAGTGTTTTGTCCCTGTTCGGGTTTATGTTTTTGAAAATTTCCAAATATGCCATGTTTCCATATTTGGTATGTTTCCTCTTTAGGGAAGTTTTTTGTAAGTTTCCTCTTTAAGGAAGTTTCCTTTTTGGGTAGGTTTTCCTTTTTGGTAACTTTCCTTTTCGGACAAGTTTCCTTTTCAGGACGGTTTCCATTAATGGAAGGTTTCTATAAATGGAAACTTTCCATTTTTAGCAGGTTCTCGTTAAGGTCTAATTCGTGTTCCTATTTCAGATTCCTTTTCAAAAGAAGGGTCAGCAAAGGAGAGGAAGGATGACGGAGGATCGACGTGGAGTAAAAGCTCAGAAGAGGGATCGTCAATCAACCATTCTAAAGTCGTCTCTTCGATGTGGCTAAGGTGAGGAGGTTCTTGGTTTTGCTTCATTCAATATTAGTTTAGCTTGTCTTTTAGTCTAGAGTTAATCCGTCCAGTGTCGAGCTATAAATTTCGGCACGAATAAAAACTATTTATTATGTAATGTTAAAGATATAAAGACTTATATGCCTAAGCGTGATTGATTGTTGGGTAACTAAGTCGAGCCAAGGATACAACCTGTGAACAAATGTAAGTCCTAAAAAAAGCTAGGTGTAATTTGGCATTTTATGATAATTACGAAAGATGATAGTAGGTCTACAGTAATCCGGTAATATGCATTCTCTAGTGGATAGTCGCCTATCTAATTTACGGGTGTGATGCACCCCCCAGGGCTCAGAACCCTTGGGGAATTGAGAGGTGAGGAGTAGCACCTTCGCGTCGGCCAGGCGGAAGTAATCCGGAGAGGTGGGGTTCTATCTAGATGAGTCTTTCCGTGCAGGATGTGATGCTTGGCGAGGCAAGAGGCCTTCAGATAGCCACATGGTGGTCCCCTAGTGCTTGTGGATGGTCGGGTCCCGGGCAAGGGTCCCCGAAAGGCCGTGAGCGGGAAGAAGTAAGGGAGAGGGCATTAAATTGAGGGTTTTCGTGCAATCTAGTCCATGCGACTGTGCCGAGTCACCAGCCCAACAGATGGATGAACCGAATAATGTAGTGAGACTAATGTCGGGAGGGATCCAGGCTGTGTGGGTGGTAAAGTTTTAGGGCGTGCGTTTTTATGCCAAGTGATTGTAATACGCATTAGGACCAACATATCATGCATGCTATAAATATCAATGATACTTAATAAGAAAGACAACACAACATGTGAAGATTTGATCTTATATTATTTAAAGTATTTTTAAATTTTAATATGCGATATTTTTGGCTTAGATAGGATTGTAAAGGTAGAGATTGTGAAGCTGAACCTTATATCCTTGCACGTAACTAGCTTCTTGCTCATGGCAGTAAAGCATTAGAGGGAGAATTATAAGGTCATCTCTCCATCTGTAAAAGGTTTCATCAACACTTGATTCTAATTAATCATCATTGTATATTAAACATGTTGTTTAGGGGTTCTTTGAGTTATTCTTTGTAGGAGTGAGAATAAGAACAAAAGATGCAAAATTTTTTTTATTGATATGTAAATAAATCAATTACAATGTATGAGTATAGTGTTATCGGTTTTCCATAATTGAATTAGGTTTCTTCTCTTTGTATTTATAGTATTCGAGTAAGAATATTTCCGTATCTTTTATGGATAACTTCTTGTTTCGAGTCTATCTACACAATAGGGAATATTTCCATAAATCCATAAGACAATTGTCCTTATCTCTAAGATTCAGACCATTTGCCGGGGAATGTTTGATCAGCCTTAGCTCATGGCTTTGGCGTGGCCACGTATTTATTTTAAGGTTTTAATGCTTTTTTGACCTCTGAAGGTAGTTTTCTCTTATTTGTGATTTTAGGGACTAGTCAGGTAAAATCATTGAAAAGGATGGAGAAACATGCTAATTAGACCTCATTCGTATTACCAAGAAAATTTAATTGACGGATCATGAAGACAAAGACTCAAACACTTGAGTTTTGCATTTTACCAATCTGGACATATTCTCAGCATCAGACAAATCGTCATGAACAAAGCTCTTCCCTTAATTAGATTGAATTGGATTTTTGTTAGAGGTTGGAAGTTTAAGTTAGCTTTCATATGCGAGTTGTTTGAAGTCATTTGGAGCTGTGACCGAAGAGTTATAGACCTTTAAGCGAAGATACGTCAATCTGTCTCGAAAAGGAAGCAAGTGGAACAACATTTGAAGCTGTGACTGGGTGATGTAGTTGCCACCAATCTGGCGAGTGCTCATTTTTGGCACACTCCGGTCACAGAGACATTTCGTGGTCTGAGACAGATTTCAAGTCATAACTTTCGGTTTGCTTAAGCGAATTTGATTCCGCAAGAACCAACATAAGCGAGGATGCCCTAGGAAACCTTATAATTATAAATAAGTTGTTTTTAGCCTTTAGAAAGAGGGAGCCACGAACTTTTACAGAGAGTTACGAGCAGTAAAAAGCTTTGAGAGATCTTTTCTTTTGTTCTTGAATTTCAAAGTGTTCTTGAGAGAGATTCATTCCATACTTTGTCATAGAAAAGATTTCCTTACTCTTGATCTATTTAATAATTTTTTCTCATTGATTGCTTGGCGTTTTTTGTGCTCCATGTCTGAGTAGTTCATTTGTTCATTTTGTGCTCCATGCTAGTATTTGTTTAGTGATTCATTTAGTCTTTGTCTCACTTAATCTTTATGCATGATTACTCTATTTGCGCATCTAGTAGTTTGTCCATAGGTAGTTTTCCATTCTGAAATCCTGATAAATCTCCTGAACCAAGTATTTGACAAGCTGAATTCGATGAGGCTTCGACAGTAGAGCGCCTTGGATCAGTGAACTTATCAAAACCTATGTCTATTTAATGCATGCTAGTTATTTTATACCATTCGAGAGTCTAGGTTCCTTGATAATTAGTATAGAATCCCGAATCTCGAAAGTATAGAGGATTTAAATTAGTGTTTTCGAGTTCTAGACGTCTTTTTATTTTATTCCCTAAACAAATCGATTTTCCCATTGAGTTACATCCTTTTAATTATTTTTAGTCGATGTCTTTTACTTTTAAACTCACCAAACAACTCTTTGATTTTTTTTAGCTTAAATTAATTCTGAAATTCGTTTTGTAAGATCTTAGTCTTCGTGGGATCGATCACCTGAAGTACTGCATCTACGCTGTGCACTTGCAACAGTAATGTTTTTTCGGGTGAAACTTGACACGCTATAAAGCTTCTGGCGCCGTTTCCAGGGACTTGATTCGTTACGTACGAATTTCTTTTAATTGATTTTAGTATAGAATACTTTTATTTTCAGTTTTTACTTCTTTTTCGTCTCTTTTCTTTTCAGGTTTTATGCAAAGGAGCTATTCTTTGGACGACCCATGTACAACCAATCCTCCCATTGACATCATTTAATGTACCTTAAGGAGACAAAAGAGAGAAAGATTAGCTGCTATGGAAAATTCGAACCAGAATCCTCCTCACGAACAACCACATCTTGTGATAATCAAATTGTTCTCATTGAACAAGACGACATAGCTGCTGGCCATGGACTTGAAGTCGACCCTGGTGCCATTCTTCCACCTCAAACTAACTTGCTACTTTAGGAGTTCAAGGAGTCCAAGGAAACACACATGAACCTCTTGGTGCTGCCCCCGTTCTAGAAAACCAACAAGGAAGAGGAAACACACTTGTTCGAGTGGATAACCAAAACGAATTCCTTCTGAGAATTTAGTTGGATTGCAACAACTCCCACAAATACTTCAAGCCTTACATCCTGAACTGTTTGTAGGAGCTGAAGGTAATCAGGGAGTTGGAACTCCAAACCCTTAAGAACTTGGGACGAATTCTATTAGGGGGAGGGAGGATGTAATAACCCTGTTTAGTAATAAAAATGCTAGTTGAGTCGCACCAGAAAAGTCGGAAATTTTAAGTTGGAATTATGGAAAAGTAATGGCACGGGAAGACTCCTTAGAGAATTTAGTGGAATGGAAATGTCGGCAGATCAGCTTAAAAAGCCCTACATAACCGGAAAATTAAGTCAGGAACTTATTATTAGGTCATTGAAAGGTAAAATGGTCTTAGGAATAAATGGTAAGGATATTCCCCGAAGAAAAATAGGTGTTTCTCGAAGAAATATTTTTCCCGACTGTTCAGACACTGTACGACACGTTCGGATCTGAGAAACGAACGTCCCAACACGTTCTAGCTCGATCAGGCACTATCTGGCACGTTTGGATACGTTCGGGACAGTGAGAGGCACGTCCGGACAGTGTCCAGGCAAGTGCCTGCGTGCCTGGATCACCAGCCAGCATGCCTGGTTCACCAGCCTGGCTGCCTGCTTCAGCAGAAGCAGCTGGAAAGGTGTCGGCACGCGAGTCGAACGCGGTGTCCAGCATTTTCTGCTGAGCCGACAGCTCATGCTCGTGGCCAGCAAGGAAATTCTCGTGCCAAACCCCATTTCCTCGAGCCTTATACCCTATAAATACCTCAGGACCATGCCATAATCTTCTCCATCCGAAAACTGAACCATAGCACACATAAAAACCCTTCCCGAATGTGAAAAACCTTTCCCGACCGTAGCCGAACACTGTCCGAGCGTGACTGAACTGTTCCGACCGTAGAAAAACTTGTCCGAACAGGAATTTCTCAGGTAATAGCTTTCGGCCTTAGTTTTTCATTAGTATTTTCGTAGCCATAGGTTCGGATCCCGTTTCCGACTAACGGAACATGGGGAAATCCTTTTCTATCGTTCTAAATGACAGGTTTAGAGGTCCGAAACTCTGGCGAAATTTCCGTAAGAGCTGAACCCTTCCCAGAACCTAATCCGACCGTTGTATCCGAAACCTAAGGTGAGTCTCGGTTAGGGTTCTGTGTTGATTGTGCGATTAACGCCTGCAAAACAAGAGTTGCATGATTGTGTGCTGCATGTTGATTGAATGCCTGTTACGATGTGTTTGCATGAGTTGAATGATGCATAGATATAGTGTACGATTAGTGTAAATACATGCTTTGCGTTGTACCGTTTTGACCTCGGTTTGGACGTTATAACTTGTTTGTCCTGGGTTCACTTAGTGAATCCGGATTTGTTTGCGAACGGGTTCGCTTGGTGAGGAACCCGTAGTGTGAGTCCGGCACTCGGGAGAAGCGTTGGAAGAGTCATTGGTATCCAACTAGAGGCCATAACTTGTCGGGGCCATACCAAAATTAGTTCCGACAAGTTATGTTGAGCACGGTGATAAGGTTAGCGACCCTCGACCGGTGCGGGCAGGCCGCATGACGATGCGGCAAGTTTCCGGGCTATTGGCTTTTTAGACTTGGTGTCTAAAGTCAAGAGACGCAAGAAGGGATTTGGATTGAGATGTGGAATTACCAATTGCAAGGGGCAAGCCTCGACGATCCACCGGGATCAACCTCCCATATAGGATGGATGTGTGTTGCATGATAATTATTGATTGTTTGTGTGTTGAAATGCATGTTGTTTGCTAGGATTGCTTTATGTATGATAATGCTTATTGCTTGTGGGAATGAGGGGTAGAATGTAACCGAACTCACTGAGCAAAATAATTTCTCATTAGACTCTTCGTTTTGCAGATAACCCTAGTGGGGTAAGAGGGACTTGAAGAAGCAACAACTACTGGTGTAGATTCACTGCCTTTTGTAATAAGTAGTTTTGCTTGCAATATCGGTCGAGCTATATGTATTTGTATGTTTGAACCTAATGACCTATATAAAGTACATTTTATAAGAAATTGCGAGTTACATATGATACTAGTCCTTGTCCGGGACGAACCAACTAATGGATTCATACGAGGGTTGCAAAGCCTTAATTTGGGTCCATTAGGATACATGTTTTCAAACATTTGATCTTGGGATTTCAGACTTGTTCTGGGAACCTCGGGTCGAGTGTTTGGGAACATTGTTGTAGGCATCCCCCATCGGGACGCTTCGTTAAGGTTAACTGGTTTGTCGTGCATGTTCTTGTTTGATTGTTGCATGGCAGATTAGTTGACTTTGACCTAATCCTTATCGCGGGTGTTACAGATGCTATATAGTAATAGTTGATCGTTCACCTCAGGGTTTGAGGTAGATAGGCTTCGTCGGAGACTTCCGACTAACGTTTTGGCGGGGACAACGACTTCCTTCCCATACGCTAGAGAGATAAGGGTCTCTTCTTTAGCTCTTCTTGGGGTGGTACGACATGCCCAAAGAAATTCGGGTAGCTTTTCAGCCCAAGACTTCTTCTTGAAACACAAATACTTTTTGAGGTTTGCCAAGATTAACTTACGAACGGCTTCAGCCTGTCTGTTCCCTTGAGGATATCGAGGTGTGGACGTGGTGAGACGTATGTTTCATGTTTCACAGCATGCTTTGAAATCGTCAGATATAAACTGTGATCCATTATCGATTACGATTTCATAGGGACTCCATGGCGACATACGATATCTCGCCACATGAATCTCTCTACTTCAAATTTCGTTACCTGTTGTAGGACCTCGTCCTCTATCCACTTGGTGAAGTAACCGGTTAGAACACAGGAAACGTAGTTTCTGCTGCCCTTTACCTCAAGCTACTAAGGGTCTTACAATATCCATAGACCAACACATAAAGGGATAAGGTGCAAATATCGAAGATAGTTTTTCAGTCGATTGGTGAATGATATGGGCCTGTCTTTGGCACTTACCGCATTGAGTGGAGTATTTCTCGAGATATGCGATTATGGAAGGTCATGAATGCATTTCGGGAAAGGCTCTAACACACTTTGTTTGTAGAGATTGGAAACAATTATACAATATCTTACGCTTAAGGCTTTGAGTTTTCAAGCCTCCCACTTGGGTGGGGGGGGGGTGATCCCTATGAATGTATTGTATAATCGGTGATCTTCAGTCGCTCCTTCTAATGACTTGGTCATAGAAAGGTATTAGTGGTTCTCTGTCCGTTGATTTGTACAATATGAGAGAATTCGATAGATAAGCCTTTAGCTATTTGAAAGCGTCCTCACATTTCTCATCCCATAAGAACTTTTAGTGTTCATTAGGAGTAGGTAAAATAAGAGACAATTGTCGGTACACCTGGAAATGAATCGCTTTAAGGTGGCGATTCGTGTCCAATTAGTCTTTGTACCTCTCTGGTGGTCTTAGGTGATGACGTCTCCAGGAAGGTAGCTATATTTTTTTTGGGGTTAGCTTCAATCCCTCGTTAAGTCACCAGGTAGCCTAGGAATCCCCTAGAGGCTACTCTGAGTGTAGGATTAAGTTTCATTTTGTATACGTTGAGGACATCGAAGCATTCCTTTAAATGAGCGATGTGGTCTTTTCCATTTGAAGATTTTACTAACATATATACCTCCATGGTCTTTTCAAGTTTTTAATGGAACATTTTCTTCACGAGTCGTTGGTAGGTTGCTCTAGCATCTTTCAGGCCTAGGGAATGACTTTATAGCAATATGTGCCCTGTTCTGTTATAAAGGCGGTTTTCTCTTGATCCTCATGGTCTATCATTATTTGATTGTTCCCAGAGAAAGTGTCCATAAAAGATAACAGTTGATTGTGTGTAGTAGCCTCGGTTAGGCGATCAATGTGAGGCAACGGGAAGCTGTCTTTTGGACATGCCTTGTTTTAGTCAATAAAGTCAATGCATATTCTCTACTTCCCATTTTTCTTTTTGACTATGACTGAGTTAGCTAGCCAGTCGTGATAATGGCCCTCCCGAATCGAGCCAGCTTTCAGTAGCTAGTTAATTTCGTCGTTGACTGTTTGGGCCTTTTTGTGGTTGAGCTTTCGACATTTTTGTTTGGTAATCTCGTAGTAATTTATCTCCATCTTTTTCAAGGCATTGTAGAAAATGATATCAACAGAGCTTCCGATATCAACCATTAGCTTAGTTAGCTCATATCCTCCAACATCGCGCATGATGACAAGGGCATCATCATGCAGTTTGTTGAGGTTTGAGGTCTCGCTTTCTCAAAATGAATTTTTTTTTTATTAGGTTGCTGAGGAGGGGGCTTTCTTTGAATGCTACGTTCAACCTTCCTCAGGTGACCTTTAGTAAATTCACGGAGTCGCGGCAGACATTTGATCCTACAAGGATAAAGTCCAACTTTTGACCTGAAAGTCACAAACTCAGAGGTTTTTCGAGAGTCGTGAATGAAGTCCTCATGGGGAAGGTGGAGATAAATGCTCAAGATGGTTCTCATCAAGGGAGAGCCCTCCAGTGATAATATCGATCATCTTTTGGGATCAGATTTGGACATATCTTGATTCGTGGGTAAGTTGTCTCTCAAAGAGGTAACTCCACGTCTTTCAGTTCATTTGCAGCTATTTTCGCAACTAGCTAACGTTGCAGTTCTCGACACTCTTCAGTAAAGTGACCCTACCTTTGATGATAGGAACAAATTTGTTCTCATTAGATGATTTAATCCAAGGGGTTTTGTCCTTCGACCAATAAGGTTTCCCTTGAAAGAGTTGGTCCATGGCACATAAGTGTTCGCCCTTACCCTGATTATTTTGAGGGTTCTCTTTTCGCCAAGTGCCTTAGAGTCCTGAGATTCAGCCTTCGCAAGGTTCTGAGGCTTTTTATGGATTTTATCTAAAGCAGCAGTTTCCTCTTCCAAGGTGATGAATCGGGATGCCATGTGGAGAGCATCAGCGATCGTAGGAGGAGGATTGATCGTTAGCTCGGACAAGAACTCTGATCTTTACCAGAGACTTCTACGAAGAACTTTGATGGCTACCTGGTCATTACACTGCAAGGCCTTGGTTCTCACCGCTCTGAATTTATCGTTATAAAGTCTGCACCTACTCCTTGCCTTATTTTTAGAGGTCTACCTCGAAAGTCTACTTTTATGTGAGTCGAGTATTGTTTTTAAAAAATCAGTGTTTAATCGATCACAGTTATCGATCAAGTTAGGTTCGAGTCCTAAGTACCATTTGAGGGTTGCGCCTATCAGGTTCTCAGCGAATGCTCGACAATAACCTGCTCCACATTCCTCACGGGTTAAGTGAGCTTTGACGATGGCAAGCCTTAAGACTCTCATGTGAGCCTTAGGAAATGAGGTTCCGTCATATTCAGAAATGTGAATCTTTCTCGTATCTCTGATATATGAATTTCTGATTCGATTAATGAACGGAGTTCATCGAGTCCTCGATTATGCTTTCAATATCAGGAGTTGAGCTCGTGGCTTCACAGTTATGAGCATTCATCTTCTAGAGTGCAACGGTTGTTCTTCCATGTACTTATGGATGGCCTCAGATTCCTCTGACTGGGGAGGAACTTGGTTATCGTGAGGCATAAGGTTTGCTTGTTCCTAAGGGAACCAGGCTTGATCGTTAAGGTTAGCTCATTAGTGGTATGGATAGTGGGGTTCCTCTCAGTAACTACCGCCATTGCGCTAGGTACCTGACGGGTGAATGCAAGTCAGTCAGTCCAGGTACCCTGAGTCTTGCACAGGCATGTCTGTATCATGGGATTGGTATATGATACTTCAATTGCGGGGATAGAGGATAATGGCCCCCTCTGACAGGGACCAAGGCTCCCTCACCAGGTCTTGAAACAGGTGGAGGAGGAGGGAGTACTAGGTACCTGTCACGTATGATACTAGGTTCTAATACGTATTGCACTAGATACCTATCAGGTATCGTAAAAGATTTCAGTTAGTTGTTGTACCATCTTCTTGTCGTGTATTGTACAAGGTTCCAATCATGTATCATACCAGGCACTTGTTATGTATGGTACTAGGTATTGGTCAAGTATCGTATCAGATGCATGTCATATATCATACCACGTTCTGGTCAGGTATCGCACCAGGTACCTGTCAGGTATCGTACCAGGTACCTGTCAGGTATCGTACCAGGTTTTGGTCAAATATCGTATCAGATACTTGTAAGGTATCGTACCAGTTTCCGGGTAGGTATTGTACCAGGTAGGTGTCAGGTATCGTACCACGTACCTGTCAGGTATCGTACCAGGTACCTGTTAGGTATCGTACCAAGTTTTAGTCAAATATCGTATCAGATACCTATCAGGTATCGTACCAGCTTCTGATCAGGTATTGTACCTGTAACAGGTATTCAGTTAGGTATCATACAAGGTTCCGGTCAGGTATTGTATCAGATACCTGTCAGGTATCGTACCAACTACCTATCAAGTATCGTACCTGGTTCCGGTCAGGTATCGTACAGATACCTCTCAGGTATTATTCCGCGTACCTATGCAGGCTTGGTGCTGGTACTGTCCATGTTGGTTCCCATGACCAAGGAGGCTGGAGAGACGAACGTACAGGTTGCTCCTAAAATAGGAGTCTCGAATGAAAGTCCTCGATATCCAGGTTTCACGCTAAGATGTGAGAATTTCAAGAGACAACGAGGAAAAGAGGGGTCAACTATGATGTGACCGAAGCTGACGACTTAGCCACGACGTTGGGGAGGTCTCGTCGAGGGAACCAGACACCTCGATACCTCCTAAATTTGAAGGTCGTATTGTTCTTATCGCGATGCAAGTTGGTTAAGCAAACACTCGCTGTCATGAGTCCTATTTAACAGGAGCATCATCATTTTAAAGATCTCAGAAAGTTGGGTCGAGACCTGATATGAGGTTGAGACCTGGAGTTAAGATCGCATAGGAGTCTATCGCTCAATCTCGCTGGAGACCAGAGGTTGAGATCTCACAGTAACCTCTCGCTTGGGACCTAACGTTGATAACTCAGAAGAGTATCACGCTCAGGTTCAATGGGGATCTAAGACTGAGATCTCACAGGCTGTGGTTTCACGGGAGCCCGTCATTTAGGCTCGTTGGGGACCTAAGGGTGAGATCTGATTGGAGTCTCTTGCTCAGGCTCACTGGGGAACCAGGAGTCTCTCGCCTGTATTGCTTGTGGGCACCTGTGAGAACATGCCTAGATTTTTTGGACTCATTTTGAGTATCTTTTGAATGTCAAGACTTGTTCTAGGTTATGGTACATGCAGCTTAGGGATCGAAGATATGAGCAGCGATTGTTAGGTGAGCGTAAACTTGGTGTCAAAAATGCAAATTCGGGTTGATCCAAATCTTGAACGACGGGATCCATCATTAGCTACGAAGTGAGGGATTGAATTATTTCTTTCTCACAAACGGCACCAAAATGTGGATCATGAAATCCACACTTGAATTTGTTGGTGTTTGAATGAGAAAGATGGATACGTGGGAGAATCCCGTAAGTGTTGTAGATAGATCGAACGATAGTATTAAAATTTGGAAAATCAAAAACATTTTACAAAGTGGTCAAAATCTAAATTATAACATGATTTGTTTAAAAAGATTAAAAGAAAACAATGATGATATCAATAATATTGATTACAAAAAGATGTAAGTAAAAATTTGTGTTCTCTGTATGTAAATGTCGTTTAAGAAACTCCACGTTTCTAGATTTTCTTCTTATATAGAAAATGGCTGAAATTGTTCCACCTGTCGACGCCTCTGAGAGCTCCTGAAATCTCGGGAGTCTGTTCCTAAAATCTCTCTCGCGCAACTACCTCCTCAGATCTCGGCAACTCCAACAACCATATCTTTAACTCAGCTGCTGACCTGCCTGGACCTCTGGTACCTAGACCTCTGGTACCTAGACCTCGGATACCTGGACCTTGGGTAACTAGACCTCGGGTACCTGGACCTCGGATACCTGGACCTCGGCTACCTAAACCTCGGGTACCTGGACCTCGGGTGTCTGGACCTTGGGTACCTGAACCACGGATACCTGGACCTCAGGTACATGGGCCACGACAACTGATTTTGATACTTTTACCTGGTCTTGATGGGGGTGAAATTTGGGCCCAACATTATATAAATCTTTAAAATCATTAGTTGTGAATTGGAGTCCACTGTCCTTGACAATCTCATGGGGAACCCCAAATCTCCAAATGATTCTTTTCCATATAAAGCTTCGTATTTGGACGTCTGTGACTTGGCTCAATGCTTCTGATCTACCTACTTGGTGAAGTAGTCCATCACTACAAACAAGAAAACCTTCTACACATGAGCCTAGGGGAATTTCTCGACAATATTAATTCCTCCCACTTTGCAAAGGGGCATGGCGCGCTTACTGGTTTTAGATTCTCAAGGGGGAGCTTCGATACCTGAGCATGCATTTTCATTGTTTGCAATTTTGTGCGTAAAGTTATGCATCATTGGCTAATGTTTGCCAATAATGGTCGGCCCTTTGCGCCCTTAGCGCAAGGCTTCTGCCCCGAAGTTTGATCCGCATGTGCCTTCGTGAAGTTTCTCTAGTACGAGCCTTGCTGCGGGCCACCCAAGACATCTTAGCAATGGTCCCCCAAAGGATCGTTGATAGAGGGTTTCCCCAACTAGGAAATACCTTGCTGCTTGACGTTTCATCTTGACACATTCCATTTTTAGGCTAGGTAGATTACCTTCCTTGAGATACCCTATTATAAGTTTTCTCTAATCATAAGTTGGCTCGGCTGACCCTAAGGTCGCTCCGTCGTCGACTTCTACATTTTCTACGAGTACTTCTTTAGCGATGGCGGGCCATTATAGCATTATCAAGGGGATGTCTAACTTTTCTAGTAGCTATAACCAAGGCCAATGCTAACTTTACTAGGTGACTATACCATGTCTCGTTATCCAGGAGCGACTTGGTGACGTAATAAACGGGGCATTGTACGGTATCTTCCTCCCTTTCTAGGACACCACTGACTGCATGGTCGAAAACGGCTAAGTATAGCAGCAATGGCTCTTTCTCTCTCGGTTTAGAGAGTAATGGCGATGTAGGCAGGCAGTATTTTAAAGCTATCAAGACCTCCTTGCATTTGTCGTCCCACACAAACTCATTTCCTTCATGACAGCTTGGAAGAAAGGATGTGACTTGTATGATAGCCTTGATATGAACATGCTAAGAGTCGCCATTTTTCCTGTCAGCTTCTGGATATCCCTGGGAGTTTACGTCATAAAATCTGTCTTTTCTTAGATATATGGGTGCATCGGGATTTTGTTTTATTCACTAAGTGCATCCATGAAGCTCATGAGTTGGTGCCCTGCGGTAGCATCTACTAGCTTGTGGATGTGTGGTATAGGAAAAGGGTCTTTGAGGCAGGCTTTGTTGAGGTCTATAAAGTCAATGTACACCCTCCATTTCCTGTTCTTCTTCCTTACCACTACGATATTAGCTAACCATTCTAAGAATTCTACTTCTCGTATAAATCCAGCATCATGGAGATTTCTTACTTCCTTATCAACATTAACGTCTCTCTCAGGAGCGAATTTCATCCGCTTATCCTCTACTGATGGATGATATGGGTCAACCATTAAACTGTGCGATATGATGCTAGGGTCGATCCCTACATGTCTGCAAGCGACCATGCAAAAAAATCTTGGTTCAATCTAAGGAAACCTACGAGCCTTTCCCTTAAATATATGGGGAGGCGCGTACAAATCTTCAGTTTCCTGGTAGGGTCCCCTTCTGTTAAACAAACTTTGTCTAATTGTTCGACCTTAGGCTCTTCCTCGGAACTGGCCTTGGGTGAAGCCACAAGCGGGGGCAGAGGCTTACTTTTGAGAGTGGTCTCGTAGTATGAGTGAGCGTTTGGTTGCTCGCTTTTGATTTTCCCAATGCCTCAGGGCGTGCGAAATTTCATGACTTGATGGTACGTGCTAGGGATGCCTCCCATGGAATGTATCCATGGCGTTCCCATGATAGCATTGTATATTGATGGGCAATCTACGATGGCGAATCTCATTTTCTTATGGACTTTCACACCCATACGCCTAGGGTGACTTCACCAAGGCTTGGGGTTTTCTCTCCATTGAATCCAATTAGAATGCTAGTTCTCTGTATGAGACTTAACTTGGGAATCCCTATTTCTTGCCATGGTTCTTGTGAAAAGGATATTGACTGAGCTTCCACTATCGATCAGAATTCGGCTCACAATTCAATGGGCCATGGTGAGTGACAATACTAAGGTGTCATGATGGGTAGATGTCCCCCATCACTTTCGTGAGGAGCGAAGCTTAGCCAAGCTACGGGCGGTGCTTCGCTTTTGGCCTTTCTCGAGATGTAGAGGATTCCTTGTGGCGAAGGGTTCCCTGTCTTTGCCTGTTCCTTAGTGCCTACGAATCCTCCTGATATGTTATGGTATGCCTAGGTGATTATGGTGTTAGTTCTTCTGGGGCTCTGAGTGCTGAGACTAGCGATGTTGAGCTACTTTGGTGCTTCTCCCAGCAAATAATTCTTTAAGAAGGCAACTACTCAGGAGATCCCTCACCTCCTACCTTAGCAACACATAATTTTTTGTGGTGTGCCCATAGTCTTGATGGAAATCGCACAACTCAAAGCTGGTAGCTTTGGTATATGCGGACGCCCGTGGCCTTATTATCTCTCCGATGATGTATGACGGTGTCGTAGTCAGACTGTACTCGATGGGTTTGGGCAATGCTATAAGCTCCCTCTCATCAACCATGGCCGTGGTTTTTATCTAAGTGTTAGCGGAACATTTGGTGTTTCCTCCAGCGCCTGGCTGGCCTTGGGGTCGAGTCTTATGTTTGTCGAGGGCTTTCTCAAGCTTATGAACTTTTGGGTTAGAGTTCAGGGATGTCTGGGCTCGATGAGGGGGATCCTCCGCCCACTTGATCTGCACCCATGCTCTGGAGAGGCATCCTTCATGGTGTGGCAAGGATACTTGGTCAGTTCCTTGTAGAGATCTCCAGTGTTCAGCAACCCCTGCCTGAGGGTAGAGATAGGAGTGGAGGTTATGAACTTGGTAACTGACACCTTCTCTTTGTTAAATCAGTGGACGTAATCTTTAAGGATTTTACCTTCGTGTTTTTTTGTGGTAGAGGTTCTCAAAGGTGCGCATTAGAGTGCGACTGCTAGCGAATTGCTCAATGAAGCGAATCGTTAGCATCGCAAAGGAGTCGATTGAGCCGTTAGCTAGCTTAAAGTACCATAACAATGTTGATCCCGTGAGGCTTGTTTCGAACCCTTTACACATACACACTTCTATCTGCTCATGAATTATAGACGTAGTTAGTATCCGCTGACGGTATAGCAAGATATATGTATCAAAATCTAAGGTCCCATCATACAGCGGCAAGAATGGCCAAGTGAACCTCCTAGGGATCTTGCTAAGGGCGATGGCATTGACAAAACCTGTGTCGGCATTAGAATTCGGGGTGTTCTTGATAATCGGTGGTGCTACCGTCGGTAGGTGATTGATCATGTTTTCCATGGCTTCCAGTCTTCCCGTTAGCAGGGCTTCCAATCCAGCGACCCTATTAAGGTTTCCTTTATGAGGGTTGAGGGAACTAAAATTTTCACTATCAATGTTATGTGGTTCATGGATTCTGTAGCCAAAGATCAACAGATCAACAGATCAAGATAGCGAATTAGCGAGTTATCGAATAAGAAATACGGAAGTAAATTGCGAAGACAATAAGACAGAAATCGTGAGTAAGTTAGATAACGAAATACGAAATAGATTGCGAAGCGATATGAATTAACGATGGACAAGTAACAGGATTCGTAAGATAAATTAACGTGAATGAATACAAAGTGAAAATGAGAACGAATCTAAAGTATGCAGAAGGGCGAAAACGGAGAGCGATTCGACAGACACAGTTAACAAAGAAGTTAAGGGATCTTATTCGAATTTCGTGATCGGAGCGTGCGCAACCGGTGTTAAGCTGTGGCCGCAAGATCTGTTGGTGACGATTACCTAGAACTAAGACGCAGACTCGTAACCTAGTTGAGACGCAGCTCGCTAACGTAAAACGAAACAAGAACCCTAGTTTTTCTAAGTGTTTATGTGGTGATGAAAAGCCCTGTGAATGAATTAATCTCCCCCTCGTCCCTTTGACTTCGCATCCTTTCTATAGATATTCGTGGGCTGGCTCGATTTCTTTTTCTGTCCCGATTCGTGCATATCTTCTTGCGGGAATATTCCGTTTTTCCTGATTCTCCCAAATCTTTTCGAGATCCTTCCTTATCTTTCCAGAATTTAACATTTTTCGCGAGATCCTGATGGACCGTCATCGCAAATGGGCCGGTTCTCGCCCGAAAATCGTAAATGGACCTTTACCGCGGTTTGGGCCCTTACGGGCCGTTTCCCGGCTAAGTGTCCTTTACGACTTATCGCGGAAAACGGTTTCTCGCAGGAATAAGCCGCAACAGCTCCATGGACCAACGCGGTTAATCGTATAGTTTAGACTCTTCCGGTGCTTAAGTTAACCATCGACGTTTTATACGATTGATACGAACTCCACAGAAAGCACGAATCCTTGTGATTCCTCTCATGATTGTTTGACGGAAACTCTAATCGAGACGCCACGAGAGATGATCGAGTGATGATTCGAAGGAAATGACGATTGGAAGGGACGTGGTTCAGTCAACGGGCTACGATTGAACGTTATCCGCGCCTTAGCGCCAACAGGTGCCTAGATAGATGCTCTGTCTTGGCGCCAATTGGCGCCAAGGAAGAAGCTTGGTCTTGGCGCCAAGGACCGTGCTTGGTCCTGGCGCCAGTTGGCGCCAAGGACCGTGCTTGGTCCTGGCGCCAGTTGGCGCCAAGGGCCGAGCTTGGTCTTGACGCCAGTCGGTGCCAAGGACCAAGCTTGGTCCTGGTGCCATTTGGCGCCAAGAAGGATCCCCGGTCTCGGTTCCACTTGTCGCCTAGATCGGCTTCAGGACTCATTCGTAGGTTTGGCGTCGATCAACGTTCGGACACTCCTCCGAAGCGAAGTGTTTCTTCAACGCTTTTGGCGGTTTCGTTTCGCTTCGAAGTTTGTGTTTGTAGGCCTCCGGAAGTTTCGTGCGTCGATTTCGATGTTACTGTTTTCGACCCCAACAGTTAGTCCCCCAGCTTGCAAGACTCGGTTGCGAGTTTTGCGGGCGAGTGATATGCGTTTCATTGGAATCTACGACCGAAATTATTTTGGAGACGCCTTTTGATTATTTTATTGCGGAGGGATTCCTATAAGTATTGGACTCTCCCTCTCATTCCTCACTCATTCTTCACTTTCTCATTTTTCTTTGAAACTTCTAGCTTGAGAGCTTTCAAGATTGTTGAGATGACTTCCTCACATGAAGAAGGACAGACCAGAGGCGCCGCGGCGGAGATCGTTTCTCCGGGGAGCCCCAGTTGGCGCCAAGGACCGTGCTTGGTCCTGGCGCGAGTTGGCGCCAAGGGCCGTGCTTGGTCCTGGCGCCGGTTGGTGCAAGGGTCGTGCTTGGTCCTGGCACCGGTTGGCGCCAAGGGCCGTGCTTGGTCCTGGCGCCAAGGACCGAGCTTGGTCTTGACGCCGGTCGGCACCAAGGACCGAGCTTGGTCCTGGCGCCAGTTGGCGCCAAGAGTGATCCCTGGTCTTGGTTCCAGTTGTCGCCTAGATCGGCTTCAGGACTCATTCGTAGGTTTGGCGACGATCGACGTTCAGACACTCCTCTGAAGCGAAGTGTTTCTTCAATGCTTTTGGCGGTTTCGTTTCGCTTCGAAGTTTGTGTTTGTAGGCCTCCGGAAGTTTCGGACGTCGATTTCGATGTTACCGTTTTCGACCCCAACAAGGGTTACTAAAGTCGTTTCGCTGATTAGAACCATGGATTTCGGTAACCCATGATCTTGTGGTTTGATGCGCTCGTGCCTCCCTAGCGATTTTTGTCGGTGTTTTGTCTAGCGGTAGCTTTGATGGGACCATTCTCTTAAGCCTTGAGAGTTATGTTTCCATCCTCTAGTTCTTTCAATCAGGCTTTGTCTCCTATAGATTTGCCGCGATCGCCTCGTATTGCTGAAGTTTCTTTGCGATTGTTGTATCGTTCGTTGTTGTCTCGGGTGCAACTTCTTTGAACTGCTCTGTGGCTGCATTTTTTTGGCATAGATTCATGACTAGTACTCTTCTTTGGTTTGAAAGAATCCCTTTATTCACTCATGTCTTCTTTTGTTCTTATTGAAATCTCTCCCCTTCTTCTAGAGTCAAACTGTTTAGGGGTTCCTTGTGTGATTGTTTGTAGGACAGTGAATAAGAACAAAAGATGCAAAAGTTTCTTTATTGATATGTAAAGAATCGATTACATCGTATGAGTATTGTGTTCTCAGGTTTTCATCTTTAAATTAGGGTTCTTCTCTTTGTATTTATAGTATTTGAATAAGAATATTTTCATATCTTTTATGAAAAACTCCTAGTTTTTGAATCTATCTACACAATATGAAATATTTCCATAAATCTATATGGTAATTGTTCTTATCTCTAAGAGTCGAACCATTTATCGGGGAATATTCGCTCAGCTTTGGCTCATGGACTTGATGTGGCTATGTGCCCTTGGCTAAGGCCTTAGTAAACACATCCAACCAAGGGGATTATCTATGAACCCCTAGTCTAGCTAAGGCTAGGCTTTAAGGGAAATAAAATTATCCCCAACACATGCATGTGTATTAACATGAGGAGAAAGGAGAGCAGTTTGGACCTGTAAGGATGACAAAGATGGTTTTTTCATATGATAATACCGCAGAAAACAAGGAAAAGAGTTTTTGATGTACATTTATACAAAATTATTAGTTCACCAACAAAGAATAATATATATATATATATATATATTCAAAAATCGTAAACATATGTAAATCTTTAAAATTAAACCACACATTAATTAAAAAAAGCATTATATTTTGGTAATTACAAGATACATTTGTTTGTATATTTCCATGGAATGAACACAAATTATGAATCATCGCAGTTTTTAGAGGTTTTTTGAGTGATTCTTCGATTGAGAGATAACAAGAACAAAGTATACAAAAAAAATTCTTTATTCATATGTAAAGAAATCAATTACAATGTATGAGTATTTAGTAATGAGTTTTGAATCATTGAATTAGGGTTCTTCCCTTAGTATTTATATTATTCAAATAACAATATTTCCATATTCTTAATGGATAATTTCTAGTTTCGAGTCTATCATTACAATAAGAAAGATTTCCATAATTTGATGTGTACAAAATTTAACTCATAATTTAGTATGTGTTTTAGCTGCATTTATGTTGTATATAATGCATTTAAGTGTTAGAATTTATATAATTTCATAATTGAGTCTAGTTTAGGATTATTCGCATTTTGCATACATTCATTTGTATTTTGTAGGGAATAGATCTTGACAAGAAAGAGAGGACTTTCGAACTTGATTCTTGGTGGAAATGAAGTGAACAACAAGCATTAATCAAGCAAAAATGAAGAAGAATCAAAGGAAACGAAAGGGAATGAAGATGAATCAAAGGAAGAAAAAGGGAACAAAGAAGGATCCTAGTTTGAGTGTGAATTAAAAGAAAGAAAAGAATGGGAAAAATCAAAAATGAGAAAGAAAAAGAAGTGAGAAATATGATACTAGAGATTAGAGAATGAATCAAGCTCTAGACTTAGAATTTAAAGAAAAAATCCTTAAGAGTAAACACTTATAAAGAATAAAAAAGAATGAATCAAAAGTGATTAAATTTTGTTGATCTTAAGTCTAAAAACAAGGGTAGAAGCTTAAAGTGAAAATGTGTCTAAGAATCTCTAGTTGTCTAAGGAAAAAAAAAAAGAGAAAAGAAAATAGTGTGTTCAATAAATAAAATTTTACAGTTTCTAGTACTATGAAAGCAAATAACTTAAGGTTGTGTCTAGATTTTTAGGAAGCATTGGGTGGGAACTATTAGAGGAAGTAAAAGCTTTTGCCTATTGTCTTGCACTACTTGTTGAGAGAAACCACTAAAAATCAAGTGAATCATCTTTTTCATCATTTCTTCACATAAAAAGCATTTTCAAAAATACCAAACCGATTGGATGAGATACATTTCCAACAGGTGAAGAACTCACGCGTATGCTTAAATGAATGTAAAAGGAAATTGGCAATAGAATGGTCTATGGATGCTTAGCTTAAATTCTAAAGGTTGGTTTTGTGATGATCAAGGCGAAGTGCTAAGACTTTTAGATGCTTTTTGCACCATTATACATGTCTTTAGGACATTGAGCAAAAGGAATTTCTTTATATTGCGGCTTTGTGTTCCCACTTTTAAGCTTCTCTTCAAGAGTTGTCTTTGTTGTTTGTTTGATGACATGCAAAGGGAAAGTCTGAGGGAGTTGATGTGCACATAATTTAACGCATACTTATCATTATTTAGTATGTGTTTTAGTTGCATTTACGTTGTATATAATACATTTGAGTGTTAGAATTCATATAGCTTTATAACTGAGTCTAGTTTTGGATTATTCGCCATTTTGCATGCATTTCTTTGCATTTTGTAAGGAATGGATCTTGAGAAGAAAGAGAGGACTTTGGAACTTGATATTTATTGGAAATGAAGTGAACAACAAACATTAATCAAGGAAAATGAAGAAGAATCAAAACAAACGAAAGGGAATGAAGATGAATCAAAGGAAGACAAAGGTAACGAAGAAGGATCAAAATGGAGCAAAAGATGTGTGTGGAGCCATGACACTTGGATGCTGATTCAAAGATTTATGTAGAGAAGCAAAGAATAGAAGAATCAATTGGAGTCAACATATGGTAGGCCTTACAAAGAGGAAGTATATGCAAATAATACGCCATTCTGATGGCAATTGAAAATGCAAGAAGAAGAAGCTGCCAAATGCATGCCACTATCGACCCAGTTGTGGATAGCCACATGCATTAGCCGGGTGATCCATGGATTAATCAATGGAACCTAAAAAGAAAGTCAACCGAAGGGACTTTAAATAAAGTGCACTTGGGAGGCAATCTTGTTTGGGGTTTTTTTGGATGTTCTTCGATGGAGAAGAACAAGAACAAGGTGCTTGATGGTTTTAGGGTTTTTAGAGAAGAGAGATGAGCGAAAGAGAAAAAGTATATAAAACACTCTTCTTTATTTATGAATAAGAGGTCAATTACAATAGTATGTATTTCAGAGTCTTAGGGTTTGATCCGTGAATTAATGTTCTTTCCTTTGTATATATAGCTTGGGAGTTAGGGTTTTACCATTTATCTTATTTGGAACTCCTATATTCGAGTTTATCATACAAAAGAAATATTTCCCAAGACTCAATAAGGCATTTGTCCTTTTCTATTAAGATCTTAGACCGACCTATGCGATATTTGCCCTACCTTGGCTATGGCCTCGATTTGGCGATGGTGTCTTTTTCTATGGTCTTGGTTATCACCTACAGCTAGGGGGTTTATCTGTGTCTCCTTTGTCTAGGCTATGGCCGGACTCTAAGGGCATAAAATTACCCCCCCCCCAAATAGTTTCCCCCACTCTTCATTTTCCACGTGTGGAATTTGAAGAGTATATATTGTCTTAAGATATTTCGGTTCATACCTTAGTTTTGGGATCGACTTTGTGAAAGTAATAGATAAAAGAAAAGTTCCCGCCATGGCTTACCTTGCTATGGATTCATCCTTGGTGAGTCTCATTACCGCTTGGTGGGCTGCATCTTTTTGATGAACTCTTGGGCTTGAAATCCATGGCGTAATCAGGGCTTCTCTTTTTGTCTGTGGCCCATTATCGCTAGGGTTATATAGACTGGAAAGTGATGAGTTTAAGTCAATTTACTTTTAATTTGCCTCCTCAAAGTCAAATTAAGGTTTTCTCTCGAGAGGCCACCACTTTCTCTGCTTTTTCCGATAAGTCTTACGCACATTTCCGGTAGATCTGGCTTTCCTTTACCCTTAGTAGCGATTGTACTGAGGTGATGGCAGTAGATCTTCGATTTTCACTTAGGGATTTTACCATCGATGATCTTTTCTATATATCTTAGGGCAGTTTCTGACCATTTCTCTTTTACTCTACAGATCTCTAACGGTTCCCGTCGTTCGCATATCTGTCGCTTCAGTTTTCAGTACTAAGGTAACGATTCTTCTCTGATCTCCCTAGCGAATCGTTGTGTCTTAGTCATCTGATCTCTTTGACAATCTTGTAGAGATCACAAAAGCATGGTTTTTAGCGTCTCATCATCCACTTTTATTGACATAGAACATGATTGTTTTCCCTTCTGGCTTGCTAGTCTGAGATGAGATCGTCAAAGGATCGACTTCAGACTCGCTTAGGAGATTCTTGGGCTCCCCCAGTTTCGAAGATCGCCTATGTGCTCCAAGGGTGGAGATTACGCCAGGATAAGTAATCTGGACTAACACTTCATGTCGATCTCTCCATGGTGCTTTAGATTTGGCCTGAAGGTGTGCGTCGCCTGTGGTGACGGAGCGACAACCCTCAAGATCTTCCATCGAGCTAGGAAGCGATGGCGGATCATTGTCTTGGTTGCTGCCATGGCCAGCTGAATGAAATTCCACCTTGGTTAACTACTCCTCCCATATTGGACACCCTTGGCGCTTCCCTTGGATTTAATGTTGCCTAGGATATCAATGACAGGGACTGACGGAACGAAGATGGTTTTCCAGGTTGACGATGAGCCGCGTTAGCATCATAAACCATGGTCAGAAGACGATGGAACCCTTAGTACGGTCGCCTGACGATCCTGGGCCATCGTGGCCACAAAGGATGTGCTTGGGTCTGCTTCTAGGTCCATTGCCGCCATGGCAATAGAAGGAATTGAGGCTTCTCCAGTTTTAGGGTGAGTCTTAGCCTTAGGCTCCTCTCTCCGACCCTTGGCCCAGATGTTTATAATGTGTTCTGATCTTATCCACCAAGGGATGCTTGATGTGACCCCTTAGTGTAGATCCATCTTTGTGGATAGGCACTCTGGGTCCAAGAAAGGGAAGCGTGATTATCTTAGTCGTTGGAGATGTACTGATCAGACCCAATATAGTTATTTCTATTACGAGTGATTTTGGTCGTTCTTTGTAGCACTACGGAAGCTGGAGGTCAAACAATGTTTTAGCGTGTGTGACTAGAAGATACTCTAAGCTCAAAGATTAAAAATGGAGAGAAAAGGTGAGTTGTATTGATTTCTTTAGTCTAGGGTTTCTTGTGTCCACATTTTTTCCTTAAGCTTTATATTTATACATGGAGTTCATAATTATCCCTCCAAGAATTGGATATATCATGATTATCTATAAAATATATACATCTTTATCTACAGAATGCACATCATTATCTGTTAATTTAAATGGTAAAACAAGCAAGAGTCGGCGGTCAGCTGGCTTCCGGCTTCCGGCTAAGCAAGGTTGTCTGACTTTGGGCTTCCGGTTATGCAACATCGTCTGGCTTTCTGCTTCTTGACATTCCCCTGCTGTGAGGTCTAACTATTGTACTCAATCTAAGCCTAGGGGAATTCCCATGACCTAAATTAATCCCAACAGTTTGCTCCTTATTGCGCAGGTTCAATCCGAAGCTGCGGAATAACATGTCTTCCGTGTGGCTTAGACAGGAAGTCATTAGTTGCTCGACCTTTTTAGGTGTGACTTGCGCCGCCTCTATTTTTTTCTTGCTTTTAGTTTGAATTATATCAGATAATGGGCGCCATTGCAGCGGGAGGTTGCGTTTGGCTCTTGACGTCCGGCCTTAGGGCTTTGAATTTCAAATTTCATGAGTCATTAGAACCTTTCAAGGACTGTTGTTTTGTTGAAAAATCCCAGCCATTGACTTTGTGAGGATCAGAGGAAGAGATTATAGTTGTTTATTAAGATTTGCAAAGATTTGAGAAGAAACAATATAGCCGATACTTCCGTGAGATGTGCGCCAATGATTGGACATGTGCGGCTGATTTTGATTTCTTCTCTTTCCTTTTAAACCTTCTCTATCTTTTCTCTCTTTCATTTTAACTTCATCTTCTTCCTTTTTCTGTTAAACTCTTTGCTTCCGGAATCCTTACCGAGCTTTCCATCCGCGATTTAAGGTTAGATCTTCTTCTTCCTTCTTCTTTTTGCTTCTTTAAGGATAGATTCCACAGAACACCTCCTAGGGTTTCGGATTAGCCTTAGCTTTTAAGCTTTCTTGTCCCAATCGAGTTTTAGATCCAAGATCAAAATCCTTTTGAGCCCAAAGATGACTAGCTCTGGTAATGAGTAATCTCCGGTAGCTTTGTCTTCCGTCGGTGCTCGCGTTTGGAAGAGGCACCTGATTAGGACTAGTCCCTCTACCGAGGCCAAGGGATCTTCTGAGGACATGGAGATCCTTGAAGCCAATTCTCGGCCCTTGTGAACCGCTGCGGGTCCAGAGCTTCTGAAGGTTAGCCCTTTTTCCAACGTAAGCTCTGAGATCCTGGAAGATTGGCTGCAGCAGTATTCCATTGGAGAAAATGTCCATTTGAGGGTGCTTGGGAAGGACGAGAGGGCTTCGTAATGCCCAAGAGATGAGATAGCCTTGTATGAAGGCTATATCGAGGTTGGAGTCAGGGATATGATACCGGCCCTGGTGAGGAAAGTCTTGGAACACTTCAACATCTGTCCTTCCCAGCTAAACCCACCTTCTTGGAGGATCCTTAGCGTCGTCCAAGTGCTTAACCAGTTCCATGGGCTAGATCTTGGAATTAACGAGCTTCTCTACTCCTATTACTTCACCCATATTCTTTCGGGTGAAGGCAGATATTACTTCCACCCTCGAGCCGGTGCTCCTTCAGTGTTGGAGCTGGAAAAGGAGGAGAGGAAAGGGGTGGCTTTCACCAAGCATTGGGCTCAGAAGTTTGTTTTTGTGAGAGTCGGGACGTATCCTGGATTCTCTACCCTTTTGAAATTCATTCGTAGGTTTAGGACGTTTTTCTTTTTACTGCTTCTAGCTTTGTAGCTAACCTTCTTGGCTTTTCCTTTTTGCAAAAGTGTCTACGGAGAAATCGGAGGAAGACAAGGAGAAGGTTGAGGAAGCTTTAGACATCTCTGCTGAAGAAAGGAGCATCATGTTTTTGCTAAGTGAGGAAGCGTTGAACACAAGTAGTATCAGAGGTTTCTCTCTTTCTTCTTTTACTTCTGTTTTCTATCCCACTTCAGACTAACTTCTTGCCTGACCTTTTACCGTTTTGAAGGGAATATGTCAGGATATGGGTCTAAGGCGTTGGAGGACTTTAAAAAGGCTTTGGCAGCGAGGAAGGAAAAGTTGGCGTCTAGGAGCAAGGCTCCGAAGGTGGTGGAAATCTCGGAGTCTCCCTCTACTGGTTCCAAGAGGAAGGGGACCTAGAAGGCCATTTCCTCCAACTAAAAACAGAAGGGTCTTCCTGCCAAGTAATCATCCACCTCTGTCCGAGATCTTGATGGTGCCTTGGAGCACCTAGAGAGCTCCGTTTTACCTACACTTCCTTCTAGTCCTCCTAGCTTTGATAATCTGGGCATCTTCGACCATGTCCAGAAGGAAATTATTAAGGTAACTGGTCTGCCTTTGGCTTTTGGCTGACATTTGACTGTTTCCTTTTCTTCTGGCCAACCTTCCTCCTCTTTGATGTTCAACTAGCTGCATCACTCTTCCATTTCTAAGATCAGATTGCCACAGAAATGATCTCTACAGGGAAGGTCCAGGTGGAGGACTACCTCACCAAGCTAAAGGCAGAGAAGGACAAGTCTGCTTGCTTGGAAAAGGATCTGAGGGAGATAAAGGAATTACTCCGGCGGCTGGAATCCAAGAAAGAGAAGGTGACATAGAAGGTCCTCACCCTGACTGTGGAGAAAGCGAAGCTGGAAGAGGAGATTGGCACCCTGGATGCCAGGGTGACAACCTTCACGGAGGAGATGTCCATGGCTGTCAGCGGCGTCAGGATCATGGGGCGTTGGGAGTTGGTCCAGGACTACCTCAAGGGTGAGGCAAAGTCTTGGAACTTTCAGGAGGAGTTTGAGAACTACAAGATGGTGGTGATTGCGGAGGCGGAAGAGAATGGCCTCGAAGCTCCCACATTTGAGGATGAACTGGAGATTCCTCCTGCCCTGACTTCTACACCCCCAACGGACTCTGCGCCAAATGTCGAGAAGTCTGCCTCTCCTGATCCTCCAGCTGCCTAGCCTCCAGACCCGAAATCAAGAATCAAGTTGCTCTCCCCTTGTGGGATTTATCATCCTTTCTTTTTTTTTTTTGGTTGAAGATGATCTGCCCCTGCGTGGGCTTACTTCTGGCTCTTGTGGGATTTGGAATGACTTTTCATAGCCTTTCCGGCCTTAACTCTTTGGTGGCCTTCTAAGCCTTCTTTCTATTTGCCCTTCGGGGCTCAAAACTCGTATTTCGGCCCTTCATGGCCTTCCATGAATATTTTTCTAGTTCTCTGTTGTCTTCCTCCCTTAACATATTCTTGAATTAGATTTAGAGATGACATTCATGGGTGATGCTTTAGCAAGTTTTTTTTTACCATTTGCACGTTGACCGGCTGGCTTCTGGCTATAAGCTTATGTCCTTTGCGTCTTGACCAGTTCGCTTCTGGCTATAAGCCTCTGGCCTTTCTGTCTCGATCGTCTTGACTTCCGGCTTTCTAGCCTCTGGTCTTTTATCGATATTCTAGCTGTTTGACTTTGGGCATATTGGCCTCTAGTCTTTTATCAATACTCCGGCTGTTTGACTTCTAGCTTATTGGCCTCTAATATTTGTCGTATCTTGTGAGAGTTCTTGGGTTCCAAGTTAGGATAATATCATTATCTCTCTTTTTCAGAGGGAGTTTTGCTTCTTGTCCTTAGACAATGCTTAGGTTCCCAAGACGCGTTTTTGGCATCTTGATACCCGGAGGTATCTTTTGGCTTTTTTGCATTCTGCTACCCAGAGGTAACCACTAGCTTGTTGGCATTCAGCTATCCAGAAATAGCTGTTTTTCTTTTCTGCATTATGGTTCCTGCACTGTAGCCACTATCACTCTTATTAGTTTTGCTGGTATGGACCTCCCCCGCAAAGGAATCCAAGTTCCAGACTTTTCTTCAACTTCCCACGTATGGATAAGTAGGTATGGGTGATGCTTTTGTGCTTAGGTCACATAGCTTTTTCGTTTATTGTCTCCTGGTAAGCAAGGTTAAGGTGTTTTTGCCTTCTGCTCAGCACTCTGCTTTCCGGTTAGCCCTTGTTCAAGCAGAGTTTTTTTTTGGAAGGGTACGCTACTTGTATTACACCTTTATTAAGAAGTAGTCATTAAATTTATTTGCCCCTTAACTTTAACTAAATTTTCCTGTGAGAAAGTAGTTGTTTTATTGATTGGTATTTGTCCTTATACGTATCATGGTTACATAAAAAGATGTAAAATAAATTAAAAAATCCAAAGTAGAAAAATGTATCTGGGTATGGTCGTCCGATTCATGGGCATTCTTTTAGAAGAAGTACGACTTTAGGTGTAACGCGTTCCAGCTATTTGGTTGTTCTTTTCATACTTGTCTTGTAACTTGTATGCCCCTGCTTCTTTGACTTCCACTATTTGGTACGGTCCTTCCCACCAGGCGCCAGCTTACTCGCTGCCTTTTCCCTAGTATTGTCAAAGACTCAGCACAACACCCATTCTCCTTGTTGGAGCGTCTGGGTTTGTACCTTCTTGTTGTAGCTGCGAGCCACTTCCTATTGGTACTTTTAGTTTCGCATTCTTGCGGCTTCCCTTTTTTTGTCAAGGAGATCCAGGGACAAAGCCATCAGTTCTTCATTCTCTTTTGGGGTTAAAAGCTCTGACCTGGCCGTAGGGACGCTGACTTTGGCGGGAGACACCGCCTCTGTTCTGTAGAGCAGGGAGAAAGGTGTTTCCCCTGTTGAATTCTTGATGTTGGTTCGACATGCCCATAGGGTAGCTGGAAGTTCTTCGACCCAGATGCCTTTTGCTTCGTCCAACCTCTTTTTCAGAAGATTAACTATTGTCTTGTTATTGGATTCGGCTTACCTGTTGGATTGTGGATGTCTTGGTGTTGCAAAGCTTAGTTTTATACCTCAATATTCGCAGAACTTCTGGAAGTTTTTGCTTGTGAATTGCGGGCCATTGTTTGTGACTATCTCTTGAGGCATTCCGAATCGTGTTACCACATTCTTCTAGAGGAACCTCTTGATTTGGACATCCGTAATCTTGTTTAAGGATTCTGTCTCCACCCACTTAGAGAAGTAGTGCGTAACTACCAAAAGTTAATCTAGCTGGCCGAGAGCTGTCTGGAATTTTTCCCATGATGTCCATTCCCCACTTCATGTATGGTCATGGAGAGCTTACAGATTTGAGGTTTTTCGGGGGTAGCTTGGATACTTGCACATGCTTCTGGCATTTGTCACAGTATTTGGCCATCTTGAGGGAGTCATGGGCCATTGTAGCCCAATAATACTCTGCCCTCTTGGCTCTTAGTACCAAGTTTCTTCCACTAGAGTGGGATCCGCACTCGCCTTCATGTAATTCTTTAAGGACTAGATATGTGTCTTCCGGCTTTACGCATTTGAGGTATGGACCCGAGAAAGACCTTTTATAGAGTTTTGTGAATTAGGCAATAGTGGGATGCTTGCCTTTTGATCTTACAGCATTCACTCCTTATATTGGGCATGACTTCATCCTGTAGGTAGGAAATAATGGGCGTCATCCAAGTTTCCTCTTCTTCAATGTTGAAGACTGGAGGCCCTTGGGCGTCCTCGTCAGTAGCTGGCCATAGGGAAACAAGCAAAGGTATGCTCATTGGCTTCGCAGCTTTTAGGGCTGAGGCCAGGTTTGCCAGGGCATCCACATGCGATTTTTGCTCCCTCGGGATCTGTGTGAGTTTGCATACTTTGAAAGAATAGATGAGCTTCTTGGCTATGGCTAAGTAACTGGTCATCCTAACGTCTTTTGGTTAGTGGTCACCTTGCTTCTGGCTTACAATCAATTGGGAATCACAGTAAACTTGTAGATTTTCTATTCCCAAGTCATTTGCCAAGCTGAGTCATGCAATTAAAGCTTCATACTCACTTACATCATTGGTGGCTCTAAAGTTGCATCTTATTGCTCTTGATACCACTTCTCCTCTCGGTGAGATGAGCACGAGGCCTACACCTGCCCCTCGTATGTTGCTCCATTCGGCTACATAAAGTTCCCATTCTTCTTTGCTTTTAATTTCCTGCTGGATCTTAACCTCTTCTTCTACCCCTAGTACCATCGGCAGGGAGAATTCTGCTACAAAGTCTGCCGGGACTTGTGATTTGATCGTCGTGGTAGGGCGGAAGATCACATCGTACTCGCCTAGTTCCACTGCCCATTTGGCTAATCTTCCGGAAACTTCTGGCTTGTGGAGTACAAACTTGATAGGGAAAGATGTGATGGCTATCACTGGATGATCCTGGAAGTAGGGACGCAGCTTCCTGGTCGAGACGATCAAGGTGAGAGCCAGCTTTTCCAGGTGACTATAGCAAGTCTCGGTATCCAGGAGGGACTTGCTTACATAGTACACCGGACGTTGCTTGTTTCCTTCTTCTCTGACCAAGACGACACTTACAACATGCTCTGAGATGGCGAGGTAAAGGAGCAGAGGCTCTCCGTCTTGGGGCTTTGAGAGAAGAGGTGGCATTGTGAGATATTCCTTGAGCTTGACTAGGGCGTCTTCGGCCTCTTGGTTCAATTCAAATTTCCCCGTGAACTTAAGGGCTTCAAAGAATGCATGCAATTTGTCAGACAACCTTGATATGAATCTTCTCAAGGCCGCCATTTTTCTGGTAAGCTTTTGTACCCGGAAAAGGCATCCATAAAGCTCATCAACTGGTGTCCAGCTATAGTATCCACCAACTTATCTATATGAGGCAAAGGGAATGGATCCTTATGGCAAGATTTGTTTAGATCCGTAAAAACTATGTAAACCCTCCACTTGCCATTCTTCTTCTAGACCACAACGACGGTCGCCAGCCAGTCCAGGTAGTGGACATCCCTAATGAACCTGGCCGCAAGGAGATTCTTGACCTCATCATTGATGATCGCGTCTCCTTTAAGTGCGAACTTCCTCCTTTATTGCTTGACCGATGGGTATTTGGGGTCCACCTGCATCTTATGCACTATGACTTCCGGGTCTGTCCCTGGCATATCCACGTGGGACCAAGCAAAGCAATCGGCGTTGGACCTCAAGAAGTCTATCAGCCTTTATCGTAGGCCTTCCTGCAATCTTGCCCCTACTTTGAGATTTCTGCGTAGTTCTCCAGGTACCAAAGGTACGTCGTCCAGCTGTTCCACTTCTGTCTCCTCAGTATGCATTGCAGTTGATCTTTCCCTTCAAAGTGGTTTCGTAGCACAATCAACCATTCTCTTGATCACCCTTGATCTCCTTGACTCCCCACGGGGTTGGGAATTTGAGTACTTGGTGCAAAGTTAACGGCACGACTCTTATCTCGTGTATCCAGGGTCTGCCCATGATCATATTATAGGCGGAGAGACAGTCTATGACTTAAAACTTATTGGACAAGTTGACTCCTCCAACTCAAACTGGGAGTGCTATCTCTCCAATGGTTTTGCTTGACCTCTCCGCTGAAGCCAACCAACGGTGTGGTCTTCTTGGTTTAGGCTTCCTAGGTTAGGCACAAGTTTGTGTACGCTCCCAGGAAGAGTACGTTCGTAGAGCTTTCATTATCGATGAGTACCCTCTTCACCAAACAATTCGCCATCAATAATGAAACAACAAATGCATCGTGGTGTGGAGTCAGGATCCCATCTTGTCCCCCAATCGTGAAACTTATGACTTCCTGGCTAAGATTCTGACGCTTTTCTTCCGGGGTGCCATGAATGTTTTTCCCAAGCCTTGTGCTTTTCTTCACAGCAGCATGTGTAATGCAACTTATCTCCGATTGTCCGGATATGACATTGATCACCCTATCATGCCTTTATGAATCAGGCGCTTGATGGCCTGCTAGGGCTCCTTCTTCCTAATTACCCATCATCTTCTTTTGTTTGTTCGAGAGGAATTCTTGTAGGTATTCCTTCTTGAGCAGCTCGTTCACTTCTATTCTTAAGGATATGGAATCCTCCATTCTGTGGTCTTGGTCATTGTAGAAGTCGCACCATTTGTTCAGATTCTGGCGATGGTCGGCTGACCTCATCTTCTGGGGCCATTTTACTTGGCCCCCCATCTCCTTCAGGACTCATACCAGCTCCGCGCTCGATATTGATAGGTTGGATACGTCCGACCAAGCATGTACCGGTGGGAATCTGTTTCCGTCCGACTTACCCAGAGGCTTGTGTCCTTTGGCTCTTTTCTGTCCATCCTCTCTTGTAGGTTTTTGGTAGGGCTTTTCATCTCTTGCCGTCTTCTCAGTCCTCATGACCAGAGATTCTTGTCTTCCAAGTAGATCTTCTTCCCACTTGATATGCGCTTGGCCGCGGGAGAGCACGTCTTCCATCATTCTGCATTGATACTTAGTGAGCTTCTTATACAGATCACCATCAGGCATAAGTCCTCTCTTGAAGTCAGAAATTGTGGTGGCAACACTGCATTTTGGGATTGTGACCTTCTGGTTGTTAAAGCGGTGAAGGTAGCTTCTGAGTGGCTCTGCCTTACGCTGCCTGATCTCATAAAGGTCATCACAAGACTTGGGAGTCACTCTTCTGCTAGCAAATTGCTCCAAAAATTGGATCGATATAAACCATTGCAAGGCGGCTCCCGTTCGGTTGGAACAGAATCCCTTGCATATGGCGGCTTCTTTGTATTCCTTCTGGATTGCCACATTAAGCATCTCTTGCTTGTACTGTGCGATTAATTGTCTAGGTCGGAAGTCTCGTCGTACGGCTTAATGAATGGGAAGGTGAACTTCTTTGGCATGTCGGTGAGTGCGATCTCTTCTGAAAAAGGAGTGTCCGCATAAGAGCTTAGGGCACTTTTCCTCAGAGGAGGTGCAAAACCCGGAAGTCGTTTGATCACCGACTGGAGTGCCTCGAACTTCATGGAGAACATCTGATTCAGTCGTCTGGCCTCATCAGAGAGTGGGAGGAGACTTGCGTCCAGCGGCTCTCCTACGTCCATAAGGTCTTCTTGCTCTTGAGCAAGGTTTTTGTCCTCCTGGGCTCCCGTTGCTGCTGGGTTTCCTCTTTCTCCAGAGTTATTGATAGGAGGAGTTTCCAGAGTTGACATCCGGGGTACGTGGACCGTGAACCTTTGATTCGTGGCTTGATTTACCGTCAAAGCCAAGTTTGCCTCTCTGAGGGTCTCATTCTCCAGCTCCGGTTGCTGCAAACGTTTCGTATTTTCCTGGAATGTTTTGGCATGAGCTTCCATCTACTGTCTCAAGGTCTGAAGCTCTGCAGTTGCGACATTAGCTCTAGTAGGAGTTTGATCCCTTCGAAGCTGCTCCATCTCTCATAGTCTCTTTTGCAAAGTTTCTAGTTGAGATCGTATCTCCTAGGAGGTGAGCTCTGTTTGTCCTGGCGTCATGTTTGCTGATTCATGATTATCTCCAATCATCGTCACGTAGCTGTTTTTTTGAAAGCCCCCTCCTTCTAACGCCAACTGTTACGGGTGATTTTGGTCGTTCTTTGTAGCACTGCGCAAGTTGGAGGTCAGTGAATGTTTTAGCGTGTGTGACTCGAAGATAATCTAAGCTAAAAGATCGACAATGGGGAGAAAAGGTGAGTTGTATTGATTTCTTTAGCCTAGGGTTTCGTGTGTCCATGTTTTACCCTTAAGCTTTATATTTATACATTGAGTTCATGATCATCCCTCCAAAAGTTGGATATATCATGATTATCTATAAAATATATGCATCTTTATCTTTAGAATACACATCCTTATATATAAGAGTCGGCGGTTGGCTGGCTTCCGGCTTCCGACTAAGCAGGGATGTCTGACTTCCGAGTGTCGGTTACGCAATGTCGTATTGCTTCCTGCTTCAGGGCATTCCCCTACTTTGAGTTTTTACTGTTGTAGTCCATCTAAGCCTGGGAGAATTCCCATGGCCTAAATTACTCCCAACAGTTTCCATTCTTATAGTAGGACGCTTTGTAGTGCTTGGCTTGTCATAATTTCTTTGTAAAGCAGCTTCTGATGATGTAATGAAATCCATGGGCTCCATCACCTTTTGTTTATCTAATACCAAAACTTGTCGCCATGGCCTTTTATAAAATCTAACTTGGCTACCACTCCTTTGATCTATTCCTTGCCTTAGCCTTGGGTTTAGGCAATGGGAATCCAAACTTGCTTCCAAAGTAGTCGTCGTCTTTAAATGTGAGATATGGATACCTTTTTGTGACATTTCCTTTGTCATCTTTAGGGTCCATAGTAATCGCCTTATTGCATGTAGGTCATTCTCGCCAGTGGAGGCCATGACCATTATTGCTATTTATTCAAGTGGCAAAAGTCTTGACACCCTCGATGGCTTTTTATTAAAGGCCCCCGGAATCAGCAAATGCCATCTTGACTTGTACGCATTGGATTTGTCTACCACCGTATTTTACCCTGTGTGGGTTTCTTTACGGGTGTTGAACTTCTTTTGGATCTTCATGCCTTTGAGCTTGTTCTTAGATTGTTTGGCCTCAAAACTCTAGTGAGTTTGAGCCTCGAAACCTTCAACCTTGACAAACCGTTGAGGCTTTCATCCCACTTCCTACTTGGTTCCTTCTTGGTGCTTTTCACTTCTTTGCTCTCTTTATTGTTCGCTCATCTTCTTAGTCTAGATATCTTGGTAGAGATGCTGTATCGAGGAGATGCCAAATCAACATTATAGCCTTAGTGAACCGCAGTAGAGGCCGTCGCATTGAATGGGTTTGTGCTGGTTGCGGTAAATTATCTCCGTACTCATTTATGAAGATATGGGTTATGGATTTTGGATCTGTCTTGTTTGATCCAGTCAGGTCCATGACAGAGGTTAGCTCCTCATGTTCTCCTTAAAGTTATAGGGTTCTCTTGCTCTCTGGGCATGACATCCCGATTTGCGGGGCTCTCAACCTTGGGTTGCTGGAGCGCTGTGATTTATTTGTTCAGGCCACTCTACTAGGACCTAGACATCCATAACTTTGGTAGGTCCATGATCTTTCGTCGTTGAACTTCATTCAAAGAAAAGGTAGGGCACATGGCCCTTGGTGAACAATAGTCTCTTGGGCATTAGATTTACAAATTTTCATATTTGATATCTAAGCCTGGTGGCACATGGCCTAGAGAACCATGGGTCCGTGGAGGTCTTAACCATGAGTTGGAGCCTCAAGCCCTTGGTGAGCGAAGGTCTCCTACTAATTTTACGTCTTATGAGTCGCGAGCTCATAAGCCTTTAACTAACAGGCCTTAGTCTTGATAGGGATCTATGTTTTAATGCATGAGATCGGTGGGCACACCTTCCTCTGGGCACAAGGCCTCTTTGGAGATTTAGTCCCTAGGCCGAAGCCTTATTGACACCGTTTGTAAGAGTTTTTGCTAGCTTTATAGTCACTAATCGGTTTTAAGTTTTATATGAGCTGCGTACTAGGATGGAAAAGGGTGCACATATCCATTAGTTTTGCTAACTTATAGTTTTGATGCACTCGTCTACCATCATTAGGATCTAGTCTGCATTTCGCCACAGCCTTTCAAGCATGGTTTTTGGAAACTCGTCTGCATTCCGCCATGACCTTTCGGCCATGGTTTTTAGGATATGGTTCGCATTCGATGGACCATAGTTAAGATCCCGTCCGTAGTCCGCCATGACCTTTCGGCTATGGGTTTTTGGATCTCGTCCGCATTATATGGATTTTTTTCCCTTTTTTGGGCACAAGGCCTTAGTAGATTCCTAAGAAAATCGTTTTTCTTTTCTTTCAAGAATGTATTTCAAGATCCGCAGTTTCTTTTGTCAAAGAATAGCGAAGCTTTTATAACATAATTGAATTCTAACAAAAACGATGGCCATCTCATGGCTAAGAAGAGATTCCAAGGCTTACGGCAAGGCCTTCTTGCCTAGAATTGATTTTCCAACAGTAGACAACATTCCAGCTGTTCCGTTATTTCGTACCCCCGTACTCTCTTTAGGCTCGTCTCTTGCCTGTGGTCTTCCCCTCATGACCGGTATGTTGCAGTATTCTTTGAGAGATGTTTTCACCGTGCAATGGCTCGGCAGAGATCTCCAGGGCGGTAGCCATCGAGCGAAGCTTTGGAGCAATGGCTCTAAGGGTTGTCTGGTAGCATGAGCGGGTCGTTCCTTATCTCCTCTGATTTCCCTAATTCCTCAGGGTGTTGGGAATTTCAAGGATTGATGTAGAGTTGATGGAATAGCCTTCATATCATGTAACCAGGGCCTCTCCATTATTGCGTTGTATGCTGAGGAGCAATCTATGATGAGGAACTTGGCCCTTTGGTTGACACCTCCACCGTATACCGGTAGGATTTATTTTCCCATGGTTTGCTTTACTTCGCCACTGAATCCGACTAAAGAAGTGGACTTTCTGGTGATTTCCCCTTCGTTTAATCACATGCCTTCAAAGGTGTTGGTGAAGACGATGGTAGTTGATTTGCCATTGTCGACGAGAAATTGCTTCATGAGGCAGTTCACAACTTTCAGCGATATCAGGAGGGCATCATGGTGCAGATTCATCACTTCTCCGCTGGTATTAGTGGCGAAGCTTATTAAGCGAGTGCCATCTTCGTGCTCTCTACTAACCGCCATGACATCTAATCCATGGTTGATCTTGATAGCGCGAGTGCTTCTCTTGGCAGTAGAGATTATCACCCCGCTTACTTCTGATCCTCCAGTAGTGAAGTTGACATCCTAACTATGCCTCGGCAAATCAGGCCTTGTACCCATGGGAACATCATTCTTGGTATATTCATGAATGAGTGCCCTTCCTCTTTCTGAGAGGAACTATCGTAGATATCCCTTTCTGAGCAACTCATTCACTTTGAGCCTTAGCTGGAAGCAATCCTCCGTTTGTTGACCGTGGTCATGGTGAAAATCAACACCACTTAGACGTGTCTCTCTTGTACTGAGGGGCACACATCTTTACATGCCATTTGACCTTTCCGGACATACGCCCCAACTCAGTCATTATCTCAACCAGGCATATCAGCATGCTGGACATGTTGGGCCAAGTCATGGGCACATACTTCTTGTGCTCCTCTTTTTCCAAGGGTTTTGGCCATCCTTTGGGGCCACCCTTGGCGGAGTTTTCAGGTCCAGACCTAGCGTTATCTTATCGTCCCTAGCGGCCTCTGATTGACAATGGCTTTTGGGATGATTTCTCTGCGCCAGTTTTGCCAGATAAGCTGGGTCTTCTTCCAATTTAATTTTGGCCCAGGTCTTGGAGAGTACGTCCTCCATGATAAGGTATGGGTACTTAGTGAGGTCCTTGTATAGGTCGCCATCGTGTAGCAGCCCTTGCCTAAAGGCCGAGATGGTCGTGGAGGTGATGCAGTTGGGGACCGACACCTTCACTCAATTGAATCGGTGGAGGTACTCTCTCAAGCTCTCGCCAGGGCATTGCTTGATCTGATAGAGATCATTGGAATCACTTCTCAGGACTCGGCTACTATCAAACTAGTCGACGAAGTGGTCTGTTAGCATGGTGAAGGAGTTGACAGAGTTGTTGGCAAGGTTAGAGTACCACAACAACGCTGGGCTTGTGAGGGTTTCTCCAAATCCTTTGCACATACTTACCTCCAAGTGCTCATAGCCGATGGGGATAGTGAGCATGCGTTGGCGATACTACGAGATGTGCATGTCTGGATTCGAGGTCCCGTCGTATAGAGCCATGGTCGACCAAGAGAAGTTCTTGGGTACTTCGCCATAAGCAATAACATCAACGAAGGGCGTATCTGCATAGGAATTGGGAGCGCTCCTGATAATCGGTGGAACTACTCCCGAAAGACGCTTTATCTTGTTCTCCATAGCTTCTAACCTCACCGTTAGCGTTTCTCTCGTAGGGTTTCCTAGGGTTGTTTTTGTGGTAGGAGCCAAGGGTCCGGGTGAGACCTGAGCTTGGACTTTGATACGTTTGAGCCTCCTTAACGACCTTTAGTGGCATCTTGCCTAGGGTCTGCATCGACGGAACTTTTCTTGCATCTTGCACACCTCTTGTCGTCGTCGCCATTGTCTTCGAGTGTGTTAGCATCTGTCTCCGCTGTTAGGCTTTGAGAACCGCGTTCTCATCTTCTAACTCCTTGAGACAAGCTTCGTTTTCCTTTAGTTTTATCGCGAACAACTCATACTCCTGCAAATTTTCTGCAATCTGCTCGTGCTCTTGAAGCTCCACCGCGATCGTCGACTGTTTCAGGTATTTTTCTCTTCGGTTGGATTTGCAACTACTTCCTCAAACATGGATTCGAGGTTTTTGCTACCTCCTGGTTTGGATTAACTGCCAGATTTACTTATCTTTGATTATTTGTTCTTGTTGGAATCTCTTCGCCATAGACGGCGCCAAAATGTGGACAACGACATCCACACTTATATTTCTAAGAGATTTGAGTTGAGGAAAAGATAATCGTGGGAGAATTCTGTTAGGATTTTTAGATGGAAATCGACTTTGTATTGAGGTTTCTGGAATACACTTGTTTATTATCCAGGGAATGATGAGGTTAAAACATTTGAATATAAGAACAATAGATTGAATGATAGTCTAAGCCTAAATCTTGATTTTCGATTGAGGAAGAAGGGTTTTTCCCCTCTGCCTTTCCTTTAAATATCCTCTCTCGTGTCCCAAAGTTGTTGTAGCTCCTCCGAGATCTCCTTCTTAAATTGCGGAATTCGTAGCAACCTCTTTGACCGAGTCCTAGACCTCGGCGTCCTAATTCCTTTAACTCAGCCCCTTATTCTCAATTGATTGAGGCCCCTTTTGCGGCCTAATGCCTTTAGCTCTTTTGCTTAATTAACTTTATCCACTAAGGCCTTATGGATCGAATCCCAGGCCCAACAACAAGCAAAGGGCACGTTTGAGGGAGTGTATGTTTACATAATTTAACGCATATTTAACATCATTTAGTATGTGTTTTAGTTGCATTTCGGTTTTATATAATGCATGTAAGTGTTAGAATTCATATAGTTTCATAATTGAGTCTAGTTTAGGATTATTCGTATTTTGCATGCATTTCTTTGTACTTTGTACGGAATGGATCTTGACAAGAAAGAGAAGACTTTGGAAGTTGATTCTTGGTGGAGATGAAGTGAAAAACAAGCATTAATCAAGGAAAAATGAAGAAGGGTCAAAGGAAACGAAAGGGAACGAAGATGAATCAAATGAAAAAAAGGAAATGAAGACGGGTCAAAATGGAGCCAAATAAGTGTGTGGAGCCATCGAGCTTGCATGTTGATTCAAATATTTATGAAGAGAAGCAAAGAAGAGAAGAATGAATTGGAATCAACATATGGTCGGCCTTGTAAAGAGGAAGTATATGCAAATAATACGCCATTCAGACGGCAATTGAAAATGTAAAAAGAAGCTGCCAAATGCAAGCCATTATCGACCCAGTGGTGGATAGCCACATGCATTAGCTCGACAGTGGCAAGAACAACCGTGAAAAGTGAGCTTTAGGGCACCCTTTTCTTCCCCTTTTCCTATAAATACCCTCTCTTAGCTTCCAAGAACACTTAAGTTACCTAAGAAATAATTTTTAGGTTGTTTTAGATGTTTTTATCTTTGATTTAAAGATTTGTAGACACTTTGTGCTTTGATCTCTTTAAATCATTTAAGCATTTGCCTTCTCTTTAATTCGTTATTCTTCATAAAGTTTCTTCCTTTTTCCAAATATCTTCCTTTCTTACAAAGATTGGATTTTCTTGTGTTTTTTACATTGTATCATCTTTCCTCATCTCTTTTGACCATCTTCTCACTTCAAGCATGGAATTTCAAGAAGCAAGTGATACTTCTTGGTTTTCCATGGGCCTTAATGAGTATAAAACATTGGATCTTGGATTGGTAAATCAGGGAGTGATTAGATGGTTAGATAATGATGTCAAAGGATAGACTGAACTTAGATCTCTAAGGTTTAGATGTTCTTAATGCTACATCTAGAATAAAAACTAGATCTTGACATGTATACATTTCACGCCCAAAATGGTGATCGATGAATTGTCTAGGAGAACCTAGAGTATTCTAAACTTAGCTTAGCCAATGGGAGTTTATTGCGAGGGAGTTTAGAGAATATATGGACTTGTTCTTAATGATTCCTAATTGATTTATCATTTGCACAAAGCGAGACTTGAGTGAAGTAATCAATCTGGAAATGACCTAATGTCATGGGAGTGAATTAGGATAGTAAGTGATTTCATGGTTGTGAGACGTGTTCCTTTTATTGCCTTCTTTGTTGTTAGTTGTCCACTTGATTACCCTTTCTCAATTGCCAAACTGGGTTCAACATCTCCATCATTCCAAGTCTTGTTTAGGGTGTTCAAGTTGTGTAGCATCTTCTTTATTGTCTTTGTGCCACCACTTTATCCCTCTTCTTATTTGTTTAGCTTATGAAATATAGTGCTTTCCTATTGCTTGAGTCTCTTGCTCTCGTGGCTTCGACCCTTAAGTACTACAGTCGATATAGTGTATACTGGCGGTTTAATGAGATTTTTAGTTGATTAAGGTTTATAAATTTAAAACTTGAATAAGTTAATCACTAGCGAAACCTAGCTTCAACATAATTTTATAAGGCAGTTGTCCTTATCTCTAAGATTTAAATCATATAGTAGGGAATATTCGCTCAGCCTTGGCTCGTGACCTTAACGTGGCTATGTGTCTTTGGCTATTGCCTTTGTTAATACATTCAACTAAGAAGGTTATCTATGTGCCTCCGATCTAGCTAAGGTTAGACTCTAAGGGAATAAAATTACCCCGACAATGGTCCCCCACTCTTCATTTTCTTTGTGTAGAATTTGAAGGATAGATTCTTTCTTAAGAGATTTTAGACTTAGCTTTAGTGTAGGATTGGCCCCGTGGTTTATATAAATGTGGCCAGAGCCATGGATGTTGTCAGTATTTTTAGTCATTGTTGCTATGTCTTCATCCTTGGTTAAGCGCATTAGCTTTAGTAGATTGCATCTGTTGATGAAGTCTTGGGCCGAAACTCTATAGCGACATCTAGGCTTATTTGATTTTAGCCCACCATCGTTAGGGTTAGACAAGCGGGAAAACAAAGAGTGTGCCATTCCAGTCTTTTTATCTCCTCTTTCTTGCGTCAGATCAGGGCTCTCCTCTCTAGAAATCATCGTCTCTCTCGCTTTTTTATGGGTTCTTTGCCATCTTCTGGTGAATCACATATCTTTTATAATCCCGTTGGCACGATTGAGGAAATTGTTAGGATTCTGTCATAGGATTTCATTTTTGTGATGTTTCTGAAGTTGATGATGCATGTTGTGACCACTTTCCTTCTGATTTTCAGATCTACAGTCGTTCAAGTTGTACATATCCTCAATCGCTCCATCTCTGGACTAAGGTAACTTATCTTTCACCCTCAATTCCTTTGTTTAGATCTTTCTAGGATTGCGATAGAGTTTTTGAAAAGATGTAGCCTTTTTATAATGCCTCATAATGTCACCGTGGATCGTGATCCTCCATCCTTCATCGGCCCTCTTTCAAAATGACTTAGAAAGGTCACGAGTCCTTTTTATCTTTCTCCTTGGTGGATGATAGGCCTCATCAGATGCGGAAGGCGAACGATGAAGCCTTTACGGACCGCTATTTCTTCCTCTCGATGGGGACAAATCCAGGATTCTAAACAATCTAGAAGTATAAAGGCTCGTAGACTTTTTCTATTAACATTTTCTCGGTCTTGCTAATGCCTTACTTTCTGTTTGTTATGATGTTGTCCAGGGGCGAAGACTTCAGCCCCCATGGTAGGCATACAAGGCTCAAAGGAAATCCTTCTTGTGTCCACGATATTTAGGGTCGTCGACTTCCTGGTTAGTGAGTACAACATGGGATTGACTTCCATCTATGGTAAGTTGCTTGCCTTGGGGAACGCTGGTCTATTGTAAAGACTGTGTCTTTTTTATTTCTTCTATTGTTCGAGGAACATAAATGAGCAAACGATCTGGGAACATGGCTTCTACAGCGCTTCAAAAGTACTTTGCAGCTATCGTCATGCTGACGAATGTTGAGTCCAACATTAGCAATGTAGCTGCAAAGGAGAGCAAGCCCCTGGTGAAGAAAAGAGATATGACCCAGCTGCCTCTCCTTCCGCCAAAAAGCCTCGCCTCACCAAGGATGCTCCCAAGACTCCAATCTCCATTGAGGTTCTTGCCTCTTAACAGGATGCTTTTGTTGACCACTTTTTTGCCATAAACATAACTGAATATGTGGCTAAACGAGCTCAATCTTAGTAGGACTTCTTCTCCCCATCCATTGGGGTAAGTGAGCATTAGCTTTTCCTTTGAAATCTTGGGCAGTTTCTTACTTTAATCTTCTTTGCATATTCTAGCTGATATCCACCTCAAGGGTCGGAATATGGGAGCCTTGGAGGAGGATACAGCTAAGATGTGTAAGGCCAGTGAGGATGCCCTCGTAGAGCTGTCTGTTGAGAAAAAAAAGGTCTGGCTCTTTAAAGAAGGATTATGAGGGGAAGGTTCAGGAGGTCAAGAAGTTGAGAGCTTCCAAGGACGCGCTAGCAAAGGTTAAAGGGGAGGATACTTATTTGAGGGCCTTGGTGGAAGCTATGGCCAAGGAGGTTGACAAGGCCATAACTAAGGTGGATGTTGTTGAAGGCATTGCCGAGGTGAAGGTCGGGTGGGAGATGGCCGAGGACGTTATGGCTTGTGCATACAAAGGTTGGCCTTTAGCATCCTTTGATTTAGATGTCCAGGAGGTGTACCGCATGGAGGCACTGCTCAAAGGTGGAATGCCTCCGCCTATGGAGTGACGTTGGTATCCCTGGCTACCGGTCATCCTTACTTCCCAAATCCCGAGGACCCTCCCGTCGTGAACCCCCTTGAAGAAGAGAAGAAGGAAGAAGAATTGAATTTGACTAACCTTTCACCGTCACCGTCGGTGTTCGACGTCTTAGCATCTCTCTCCACTACAAGAAAACTGTCTTTTTGCGACTGTTTATTGCGACCGTATAAGTAGTCGCAAATATAGTAACCATTTTACGTCAACATAACGACACTTTAACGACAGAAAAATGCGTTGAGGTAAAATAGTCGTTAAATTACGACCATAACGAAGAGTCTGAAAAACGTCGCAAATTAGCGATTATTTCATGAGTAAACAACAAATAGTCGCAAAAGTGCAACTTTTTTCAGACCATATCACGCATTTGCAGAAGGAGTGACAAAATAGTCGCAAATTTACGACTATTTCGTAACTA
>OVAN01000349.1:0-65007 GCA_900406275.1 Anastatica hierochuntica
CATCTTCACAACTTTCAAAATTGAAAACCCAAAACCAAAAAGTTAGTCTCTGTAGTTGAAACCCTAATTCCGAAAGTGAATCCTCAAAATCAAACCCTACATTTGAATGTTAAGCTTCAAAAACAAAGAAAACAACTCTAAATCGAGATTATACTTACTCAAATTATGCAAATCATTCCAAGTTTTACTCTTCTTCTTCGATTTTGAACACAAGCAAAACACTTCTTCTTCGGTTTCGTTGTTGTGCGTTTTAGAAAGAANTTCGGTTTCGTTGTTGTACGTTTCAGAAAGAAAAAGAAAATGTTTTTTTTTAATTAGATTTTTTAATATAATAGGGTATCTATTGGATCTTGGATTTGGGTATGGAGTATCCATTTAACCCTGGTTGGATCTGTAAATATTCAACTCTACCCTTCTTTTTTTGGTCATTTTACAATTAATTCGTTTTTTTTTTTAAATTGTAATATTTCTAATTTATGGAGGTGTATTTTGGCTTTTACTTTTGCAAGCAAAAGTACTCTAGCTTTTGATCCTTTTGCGGAGGCCAAAATCTTCGCTCTTTCTTCTCTGTAAAGCCTTATCTACGCTCGTCTGTCTCGGCCATGGCCGCCTTCTCCGCGAACGGCCATCTTATCCCCACGGCTACAAGTTCCACCGCTTCAGCTTCCCTCTCTTCCCGCCGGAAATTTGTGTCTCCTTCCTCTTCTCGCCTTTTTCACATCTCCACGCTGCAATCTCGCGTCTCATCTATAAAATGTAGTTGCAGCAGCATACCTAGCCGTGATTCGGAATCCCCTTCATGTGATTCTCTCCTTAAAAACCTAGCCAAACCTCTTGCCTTAGCTTCAGCCTCGTCCGCTGCGTCCCTCTATCTGTTTCGAATCTCAAATCTTCCGTCGTTTCTAAGCGGTGGTGGGGGAGGAGGCGATGGGAATTTCGGTGGATTTGGAGGGGGCGGTGGTGGTGAAGATGGGAACGATGGTGGATTTTGGGGGGAATTGTTTTCTCCGGCACCGGCAGTTGCTGATGAGGAACAATCACCGGACTGGGATTCTCACGGGTTGCCGGCGAACATCGTGGTACAATTGAACAAGCTCAGTGGTTTCAAGAAGTATAAGGTATCGGACATCGTGTTCTTTGACCGTAGGAAACAAACCACCATTGGCACTGAAGATTCTTTCTTCGAGATGGTATCGATACGGGCAGGCGGAGTCTACACCAAAGCGCAGTTACAGAAGGAGCTGGAAACTCTAGCTACTTGCGGTATGTTCGAGAAAGTCGACTTGGAAGGGAAAACGAAACCGGACGGAACCCTCGGTGTCACAATCTCCTTCGCAGAGAGCACATGGCAATCGGCTGATAAGTTCCGATGTATCAACGTAGGGCTAATGGTGCAGTCAAAACCGATTGAGATGGACGCAGACATGACTGATAAAGAGAAGCTCGAGTATTACAGGAGCCTCGAGAAGGACTACAAGAGGAGAATTGAGAGGGCAAGGCCGTGTTTGTTGCCCGCACCTGTGTACGCTGAGGTGATGCATATGCTGAGGGACCAAGGGAAAGTCAGTGCGAGGCTGTTGCAGAAGATTAGGGACCGTGTTCAGAAATGGTATCACGATGAAGGGTATGCTTGTGCTCAGGTTGTGAATTTTGGGAATTTGAACACCAAGGAGGTTGTCTGTGAAGTTGTTGAAGGAGACATAACTCAGCTGGTTATTCAGTTTCAAGATAAGCTTGGTAATGTGGTTGAAGGTAACACCCAAGTTCCTGTGGTGCGCAGAGAATTGCCCAAACAGGTATGTGTCTCAAGTTATGCTAGGACTTAGTAGGAGATGTGTCATTCCTTGAATTTAGTTCGTTATCGATGTGATCAGAATAGTGAAAGAAGTGCACTTATGTTTACTAACTGATAGATCAGGAAAAGTGTACGGACTTTGAACTCAAACTTGGTATTAAAACTAGTGGATGTAAAAGATTTGATACCTTTAGTTATTGATAAACCTTAGGCAATACATGGTTTCACTGTTAATTTGTGTTTCTAGTTTCTATAAATTTTAGCACTCAGGCATGTATTGATATATTTCATATGTTATGTTAGTTTGGGTGATAGTATCTACTTTTTGGTGGCAGCTCCGCCAAGGCTATGTTTTCAACATTGAAGCTGGGAAACAAGCTCTGAGGAACATCAACTCATTAGGGCTGTTCTCTAACATTGAAGTCAATCCACGCCCAGATGAGAAGAATGAAGGAGGCATTATTGTTGAGATAAAGCTTAAGGAGCTAGAACAGAAGTCCGCTGAAGTTAGTACAGAATGGAGCATTGTTCCTGGGCGTGGAGGGGCTCCCACACTTGTATGAATCCTTCGTTCCTTCCTTATTGGAATAACTATATGTTATTTACTTTGAAAATTTCAATTGATTTGCTTTTTCGTTGTTTGTATGGTAAGGCATCATTCCAACCTGGTGGATCAGTAACTTTCGAACATCGAAACCTCCAGGGTCTTAATAGGTCTCTAATGGGTTCAGTGACCACTAGCAACTTCTTGAATCCTCAGGTACATTTGGTCATCTTACATATTTGATAGAACTCTGGTTCAGCTTTTTTTGCTTATACCATCATCTATCTCCATTTCTATATGCAGGATGATCTTTCGTTTAAGCTCGAGTATGTGCATCCTTATCTGGATGGTGTTTACAATCCTCGCAACCGTACGTTCAAAACGAGCTGCTTCAACAGCCGCAAACTTAGCCCAGTATTCACTGGAGGATCCGGTGTTGAAGAAGTTCCACCAATTTGGGTAGATCGAGCTGGTCTGAAAGCTAATATAACTGAGGTGAGGTAGCCAATACTCAGAGCCATAGTTGACTTGGATTTTCCTATTAACACTTTAATCAACCATACTATCATGCAGAACTTCACCCGTCAGAGTAAGTTTACATATGGGCTTGTGATGGAGGAGATAACAACCCGAGATGAAAGCAGTCACATTGCTGCAAACGGTCAGAGACTACTACCTAATGGAGGAATAAGTGCGGATGGACCTCCAACAACTCTCAGTGGTACTGGTATTGATCGAATGGCCTTTCTACAAGCCAACATAACCCGCGACAATACTAAGTTTGTGAATGGAGCTGTAGTTGGAGAGAGGAATGTCTTTCAGGTTTGTTTACCAGTGATAAAAAGTGTGCTTGAATTTTGAAGTCATCTGACTACTGTAATAAGCATCACACTGTGTTTGCAAATTGCAGGTGGATCAAGGCCTAGGTGTTGGGAGCAAATTCCCGTTCTTCAACCGCCACCAGCTAACCCTGACCAGATTCATTCAGCTGCAACAAGTAGAAGAAGGTGCCGGTAAGCCACCGCCACCAGTTCTAGTCCTCCATGGGCATTACGGTGGCTGTGTCGGTGATCTTCCAAGCTATGATGCATTTGTCCTTGGTGGTCCGTACTCTGTTCGTGGCTACAACATGGGCGAGCTTGGTGCAGCTAGAAACATTCTCGAGGTAAAACAAACACGCGAAACATAAAACATTCTATTTCTCTAAATCCTACAAAAACAATGTCTCTGATTTGTATAACGGATTGCAGCTTGGTGCTGAGATCAGAATACCAGTGAAAAACACACATGTTTACGCCTTTGCTGAGCACGGGAATGACTTAGGAAGCTCCAAGGACGTGAAGGGAAACCCAACAGCGGTATACAGGAGAATGGGACAGGGTTCATCATACGGTGTAGGTGTGAAATTGGGGTTGGTACGAGCTGAGTACGCTGTAGATCACAACAATGGAACTGGCGCTTTGTTGTTCCGGTTTGGGGAGAGGTATTAAGGTAAATGAGAATTAAGTTCATGTAACCACCCACTTTAGGCTTGCCATTTTTCTCTTTTAAGGATCTCCGAATTTTTCTCCCTTTTTGTTCTCTTTTATGGCTTTTTCCTTTTCTCTTTTATGGCTTTCCCTTTTCTTTTCAATAATTGCTTTAAGTTTAAGTCTTTTCTTGAATTGCTGAGCTTTTTCTTCGTAAATTTCATTATTTGGAGTTTGAAATGCAAGCGACGCACTTCTTTGAGCTTTTTTATGAGTCATGATTCATAAGAATGGTCACTTCTTTGAAATTTGGGTAAATATGCATATTTTAAAAATTTATTCCGAATTTGATTATAGAGTTGTGTTCATCTAAGCTATAACTTCAATATTTTATGTTACATGTTAAGCCAAGAAAATGTCAGCACATAAAAATTGACTTAATGGATATATCCTTTTGTTAGAGTGCTCTTAAGCAATTTTTTTCTTTGGTTTATTTTATTGTAAATTTGACAAGTTTTTTGTTTTACATCTGAGACGAATTTATAGTGGTCTCACGTCTACGTGTAGATAATTACCAATAAGATATTAGGAGTGTAAAATTTGATCAAATGTCAAAAACAAACATCCAAAAAGTCAACTATTAAGGCTTCAGAAACTTGACAGGTTTTGACACAAGGAAAAAGTTTCTTCCATCTGTTCATATTTTGAGATCTTTTGAGTTTAATTGATCCTGTGAAGATGGTAGATGCAATTACAGGCTTTGTAGTGGGAAAGATTGGTGGTTATCTCATTAAAGAAGCATCGATGTTGGTGGGAGTCAAAGACGACCTAGAGGAGCTGAAGACAGAGCTGGCTTGCATCCACGGTTTTCTCAAGGATGTTGAAGCTCGCGAAGGAGAAGATTCGGCCTCAAAAGAGTGGGCAAAATTGGTTTTAGATATTGCTTATGACATTGAAGATGTTCTGGACACCTATTTCCTAAAACTCGAAAAAAGAACACAAAGGCGAGGTTTGTTGAGATTAGCCAACAAGAAGATAGGTGAGAAGAAGGATGCTTACAACATAGTTGATGATATCAGAACCCTTAAGAGAAGAATCTTAGATATTACTCGCAAGCGGGAGACTTACGGTATAGGAAGCTTAAACGCGCCTCAAGGAGAGAATACTACAGATTTGAGGGTGAGTCAACTTCGTCGTGCTCGACCGGTTGATCAGGAGGAGCTTGTAGTTGGACTAGCGGATGATGCTAAGATTCTTCTGGAAAAACTTCTCTATGATGATGATGAGGAGGAGGAGGAGAACAAGAGATTTATTGTCTCGATTTTCGGCATGGGAGATATGGGAAAGATTGCTCTTGCTAGGAAGCTTTACAACTCAGAGGATGTGAAGAGAAGATTTGAGTACCGGGCTTGGACCTATGTTTCTCAAGAGTATAAAACAAGAGATATGCTTCTTAGAATCATCAGATCTTTGGGATTAACTTCTGGGGAAGAATTGGAAAAGATCAGGAATCTTGCAGAGGAAGAATTAGAGGCTCACCTTTATGGTCTTCTAGAAGGAAAGAGATATTTGGTGGTGATAGATGATATATGGGAGAGAGATGCGTGGGAATGCTTGAAGAGAGCAATTCTGGAGGTAGTAGAGTCATTATCACCACTCGTAACAAAGTCGTGGCTCAAGGCGTGGATGTGAGTCTTCGCCCATAAGTTAAGGTTCCTGACATTTGAGGAAAGCTGGAAATTATTTGAGCAGAAAACATTCAATAATATGCAATGGGTTGATGAAGATCCGCAGAAAAGTGGGAAAAAAATAGTTCAAAAATGTGGTGGATTACCGCTTGCTATACTTGTTCTTGCTGGGCATTTGTTTAGGAAGAGGCCAAACGAGTGGCATGATGCGTGTGCCAGTTTTTGGCGAAGACTTACGGATAACTCCATTCATGTCTCCACTGTCTTTGATCTCAGCTTTAAGGAGCTACGATATGAGTTGAAACTTTGCTTCCTTTACCTTAGCGTCTTCCCAGAAGACTAAGAGATCGATATAGAGAAGTTGCTGCACTTACTTGTAGCAGAAGGGTTTATACAAGAGGATGAAGAAATGACTATGGAAGATGTGGCTCGGTATTATATTGAAGAGTTGATAGACAGAAGCCTAGTGGAAGCCATGAGAAGAGAAAGAGGGAAAGTAATATCTTGTAAAATCCATGACCTTGTTAGGGATATGGCCATCAAGAAAGCAAAAGAGCTCAACTTTGTACATGTTCATAACGAAAAACAGTCTGCTACTAGTTGTAGAAGAGAAGTGTTTCACCATCATATGTACACCTATTCATCTGAGAGACCTGCAAACAAACGAATGCGATCCTTCTTGTTCTTCGGTGAAAGAAATGGTACTCTGTGGAGTTATGTGAAAACCATTACATTGAAATTGAAGCTACTTCGAGTGCTAAATCTTGGAGGGGTTCGTTTTGATTCTGAAAGATATATTAATAGGAATTTACCAGATGTGATTGGAGAGTTATTCCACTTGAGGTACCTTGGGGTCGCATATACTTTTATCAGCAACTTACCAGCTTCGATCTCCAACCTGCGCTTTCTGCAGACTCTAGATGCGTCGGGCAATGTCTCCTTCAGGAAAGTAATTGATCTCCGCAAGCTCACATCACTGAGGCATCTCATGGGAAGATTCGTTGGAGATATGCTCATAGCTGAAGCGCTAAACCTTCAAACCTTGAGGTCTATCTCCTCCTACAGCTGGAGCAAACTGAAACATGAGTTACTCGTAAATCTTCGGGACCTGGAGATCTATGACTCCATGTGGGTAGATCAGGTAAGTGTTATTTTGGACTTGGTTTCCTTCTCCAAACTGAAAAATCTTCGTGTCCTAACGCTGAAGGTGCCCACCTTCAAGTTATCGTGGGAAGAAGATGTTCAGTTCCGAAATCTTGTCGAACTGACACTGCGCTGCGACATAAAGAGACTTCCCAAAGAAATGGATTTGTTATTTCCCAGTCTTGAGTCTGTATGTCTTGTCGGGTTACATCTCGAGGAAGATCCAATGCTTGCTTTAAAGAATTTGCAAAGACTGGAAAATGTGGTGTTGGATTCTTGTGATTACTCAGGAGAAAAGATGAGGATCAGTGAACATGGTTTTGGTCGGCTAAGGGAACTTGTGTTTTACATTGACGGATTAGATGAGCTGCAAATCGAAGAAAAGGCCATGCCCAGTTTGATGAAGCTGAAACTGAGAACACGAGGACGCCAGACGAAGCTGCTGATCCCAGCTCGATTGCGGGAGTTTTTTGAGCCTCTATACACCAGAAGTTAACTTGTACCATTTTCGACATCCTTTTTTTCCTTTAACAGACGATAGGAAGATGTTCATTGTCCCAAGTGAGACATTAGAGAGTGTGTAAAGCAGATTGAGAGTGTAAAGCCTGACATTTCAGTAATCCCTAGTCATCATTTCGTAAACTGTGAGATTATGCAAGTGTAAAACCTTTTCAGCGGAGTTGGTATGTAATGTCAAGTACATGTTGCTTCAACCAAACCAGAACTAGTAGAAAACATGTTATACTTGTAGACTCGGATTGAGAAGATTATTATGTAAATACGAAATCATATTGAAAGACTTAACTTCTCCGCAAATGTTGCTTTTCTTCCGTTGAATGATCAGTATATGTTGCGTCTTTCCTCAACAAAATGAAAGGTTCTTTGCATTAAAAAATGTGTAGTTGCCAATACGTAATACTTTGTATTTTATATGAAATGGTCTCTTTTGGAAGATTGTGGAGTTGTACGTGCACAATTTGGATTTTGATACTTATTTGGGTCATTTGTTGCAGTTAGTGGAGAGAGAGAGAGAGAGAGAGAGAGAGAGAGAGAGAGAGAGAGAGATTAGGAGNAAATAGCAGAGAAGAGAAGGATTGTGTTAGTTCCAACCCCAGCGCAAGGACATGTAACTCCCTTTATGCAACTTGGAAAAGTCCTTCAAGAGAGGGGCTTCTCAATTACAGTGGCTCAGGGTCATTTCAAGCAAATAAGCTCTTCCTCACAACATCTTCTTGATGTTGACTTTGTCAATATGCCAGAAAGCTTACCTGAGTCTGAACTTAAGACACTCGGATCAGTCAAGTTTATGATGAAGCTCAACAAAACCAGTGAGGAAAGCTTCAAGGACTGCATAAGTCAGCTATTGAAACAACAAGGTAATGATCTCGCATGTATCATATACGACGAGCTTATGTACTTTTGTGAAGCTGCAGCTAAGGAGTTCGACCTTCCTAGTGTCAAATTCACCACTTGCAGTGCCACCACTCATGTTAGTTGTTGTGTTCTAAGCAAACTCAATGCTGATAAGTTCTTGATCGATATGAAAGGTGCCCAAAACTAGCTTCATAATCCATTTCAAAACTAGTCATTTCACTAATGTGTGGGTTCTTTTTTTTGGGTCTAATTTGTAGATCCCAAAATGCAAGACAAGGTGGTGGAAGAGTTACATTCTCTAAGATACAGAGACCTACCAACTTGGGGGTTTGGACCATTAGAGCCATTTTTTGATGTTTGTAGGGAAATAGTCAGCAAAAGAACAACTTCTGCTGTTATCATCAACACAGCAAGCTGTTTAGAGAGCTCGTCTTTGTCGTGGCTGCATAAAGAAGTCAGAATTCCAGTGTACCCATTAGGCCCACTTCACATTACAGCTTCGACGAGTTCTAGTTTACTGGAGGAGGACATGAGCTGCATTGAATGGCTAAACAAGCAAAAACCAAGGTCAGTCATATACATAAGCCTGGGAAGCAAAGCTCATATGGAAACCGAGGAGATGCTGGAAATGGTTTGGGGATTGTGTAACAGCAACCAACCTTTCTTATGGGTTGTCCAGTCTGGTTTTATATCTGGCTTGGATTCACTGCCAGAACAAGTCAATAAAATGGTCTCAGAGAGAGGATACATAGTGAAATGGGCGCCTCAAAAAGTAGTACTTGCTCATCGTGCGGTGGGAGGCTTCTTTAGCCATTGTGGATGGAACTCGACGCTTGAGAGTATTGTGGAAGGAGTCCCAATGATATGCAAACCATTCCAAGGCGAACAGAAGTTAAATGCAATGCATATAGAAAGTGTTTGGGGAGTAGGGATTCAGCTTGAAGGTGAAGTGAAAAGAAGAGAGATTGAAAGAGCTATGAAGAGGCTGCTACTGGATGAAGAAGGTGCAGTTATGAGGGAGAAAGCACTTGCTCTAAAAGAGAAGCTTAAAGCCTCTGTTAAAAGTGGAGGCTCCTCTTACAACGCATTGGATGAGTTTGTCAAGTACTTGAAGTTGAAGAAACAATAGAGATGAACGTTATGCCATGCTTCCTATAAACAGAATAAAGATAATGAAATTCATGTAGTTTATCAAGAGAGAAAAAGCTTGATCTTGCAAAATTTTGTTCAAATAAAGTGACTGGGAGATAGATAAATGATCCAGGCTTTTAAATCATATTTGTGATGCCTTTATATCCACATATTTGTTAAGTCCAAGAAGGAAAATGATAGAGTTTAAAATTTAGGTGGCTTGAACGACTCTCTTTTATTCCTTGTGTAGATGCACAACACAAGCTTCACAGTTCTTGAAATCTTGTTGAATTTCTATTAGAAATCCACTGTTTCAACCGAAGATGACATTATAAGATCGTAGCGATCACAACCTATGTCCTTAATAATATGACCGAGAAGAAAAATGCTACGTTGAGATGACCTTCTAATTAATATAGCTATGACCAGGTTACTCGGAGATGACTTAAACTTGTCATGAGGCTGATAAAACCATTATTTTACTTTTTAACGTGGATTTGACTTTTTCTTTTTTTGCAAGCCTTTAACGATTTTTGCCCTATATAAGTAGTTTTCCTGTACTTATGTAATTAAGATTAAACCAGTCAAATCATCAAAAAAAATAAAAAATAAACTTGCGAAAACGGCATCATTCATATTCCCTAAAAAAAATACAAGGTCGGATCAAGAAGACAGACGTTCAAATCTTGAGTTTATATACAAATCTAGATAGATTTTCATCACTTGAAATATCACCTTGAACGAAAGCTTTGCCTTCAATAAATTGAACTAAAATTTGGACCCGAGATCATTTTGAGTAAGCTTTCCGATGCTAATGATTTGAAATCATTTGAAGCTGTTACCTGCGAGTTACATCTGATTTATTGAGGACATGTCAAGCGGCCTCATAAACGAAGCATGAAGAATACGTAAGCAGTAATATACGTTGGCATTCCCTTTGTATCGGTCAAGGGTATAATTTTGTATTAGGTTGAGAAATACTGGGAGCAGAAAAAAAACACGCCCCAACCTAATATTTTCCGGTTCGACTTCCTAAAAGCGATTTTTGCCTAAACCTAGTAAACCTATGACGCCCTAAACAAGACATAATCTTATAAATATTTTTAGCTTCTTTTGTAGAGAGAGCTACATTTTAAGCAGCATGCGTCGAGCTCATCTCAAAATATTATGGATTTTTCTTTGTTCTTCAGGTTTAAGAGCTTATTGGACAAGATATCACCTTTGTATCTAGATATAAAGAAGATTTCTAAACTCCTACTCTTAATACATGAGAACGATGTTTCCATTTATTATTTGCTGTTATGTTTCTTTCTCCATGTCCCAGTAGTTCGATTGTTAGGTTTTAGCTTTGATAACACCATTATTTTACCACTTTTCCTTTAAATTTTAATATGTTTTCTTGGTGTATTAACACAATTCTCAATGATTAGAAGTAGTTTTCCTCGTAGTATTTCATGTCATTTTTGGTCAAACAATACATTTTGGAGCTTTATGGAGCAAAACTAATTTATGAACAGTTTTCGAACATCAAAAATATCATCCAAGATAAAAGCCTTTCTCTCAACGGACTTCGATGAAATTTATACAAGAGCTAGAGATTTGAGTTAGATTTCATAAAGGTTGCTTCACATCATCCGGAGTAGTGGATCCAGAGTTACATCAATTTTACAAGAAGACTGTTTCAGCTGTCACGCATATGAAGGGTACGTACAAAGGCCAAAACAAAAGGAAGACGACTTGGGTTTCGAATCAGACATTCTCAAGACTCAAGTTGATCTATTCCAAACTTTTTCATGCCTAAGAACTCAACTCAAATCCATTTAACATGAAACCCAATATTTGGAAGCTTTAAGGCCTGATTATAACCTAAGTGAGGAAGAACTATAACTAGTTATTTTAGCTTTTATTGCAAGGATATTTTCTTAGGTTTAAGATCTAATAATAGACTAAGGAGGCAGGGATGAACCCATCTCATTTTCAATATATCTATACATCTTCCCTATTCAGTTTTACCTATCATTTTCCCTTTGATCTGATATGAATGCTTGTTGTATTGATTGATTTCGTGTATATATGTCTTTAATTGATTAGTTTTCATGTTAAATAGTAGGTAACATGGAGTCAATGTGTTTACTTGAATTGTATTACTAAATGATTAGGCTTTATCATTAACGTTATCATATTTTCTTGTGCAATAAAGCTATTTTACGTACTATGCCAATTCGTAAATAGATCTTAGGTTAGTATGAATTCCAAAAGCTTGACATACTACTAGAACTTGTATTTGATGAGTCTTTATATATAGGCAACAAAAATGGATCGATATAGAATCGTGAACAATCAATCTTGTCTTAATTTATGCGTACACTTCATCTGCAAGGACTAACGAAAGCTGAGTCCCTTGATTGTTAATTGTATAGAATCCCGAGCATCGAAGGTGGAAAGGATTTACAGTAGTGGTTATATTATAGACCATTGCATTATGCCCCTAGTTGAGCCTTAATTCCTGCTTTTTTACTTACACTTTCTCTTGTTTGATGCATATCATTTCATTGATCTATCCTTTGTAAATTAGCATATAGAATAGTTTCACTTGCACTTCTAAATCCTTAAAAATTAAAAAACAAAACGTGACAAACCCCCTGCAGATTTTGTTCTCAGCTTAGTTCGAAACCATATGAGTTATAAGTGTAAATATCTAGTCCATGTGGATTTGATTCCTGTACTATTGCGAATGTTGTACACATGCAACTATGTATTAATTGCGGTAATACTTGACCCCACATCAAGGTTTTTCGTCTTATCATAGGTGTTAATGATTGTTTAAGGCTTTATATTTTCTTTTTCTTGGTTGATGTTAATGGATATTTGTTTTACCATGCATTCAACATTCTGATCTTAGGTTGATTTACGTTCAAAAAGCTAAGTATGAAGATGCTTCAAAAGTTGATCGTCGCGGCTTAGCGAATATCGACTCCTATTCACCAGTTAATGCATGTATAACTTCTACCAGGACCATCAAAAGTTGAGTCTCTTGGTCATTAAGAATAGATTTTCGAGCCTCGAAAGTTGAGAGGATTTATTTTAGTGATTTCGGGTTCTAGACGGTTTCTAATTCAAAACCCTAAAAATACTAATTCTTTGGTACATGATTCTCTGCGAGTTCTCTAATTGCCTAGCACTTTCCCATTGATTTAAACACTACTTATTGTTCTTTTTTGTTATTTGATTTATTTAACTCATCCAAGCCATCTTTATATTCTGTTTTAGCTTAAATTAATTTACGAGAGTTCGTAGTGTGAAACGAAATCCTTGTGGATTTGATACCTTAAGTAATACAACTATTGCTGAGCATTTGCAGTTTCATGTCATATGTGGGGTGAAACTTACGCATCAAGCCTTTTCTACGCCATTACCAGGGAATTTGATTATTTTCCTACAAATATCCAAATTAATGTTAGTCTACAACATTTTTATTTTCAGATTTTACTTCTTTTTCTTTTTTAGGTTTTATGCAAAGCAGATCTAATTCGGAAAATCTATCAACAACCAATCAACCAATCAATCAACTAGAACAAATTCTAAGGAGATAAAAGAGAGAACATTTAGTTTCTATGAAGAATCAAAATCATAATCGTCCTCAAGGACAACCACTTCCGGTTGATGATCCTACCCTCAGAGAAGTAGCTTGTTGGACATGCTCATGCCCTCACCCAAGCTTCTCTTCTCCAACCTCAAGCCGCCATTGCTGTAGTTGCTGGATTTCACAGAGTCCGTATAAACCCACAAGAACCTTTTGGTGCTATCCCAAATCCGCCAATTCAAGCCGGAGGAGGAAATGTACCCCTTCGAGTGAGGAATCAGCAACATATTCCAGGTGGGAATTATGTAAGATTACAAAACTTTTCCCAACTCTTTCAAGCTTTTCTTCAACAAGAGTGCCTTAAAATCAGCTCTTCAATGACGACCTCAGCAAAATGTACTTCATCAGCCCCAAACTATTGGTGGCTTCAACTCTTCAGATGCATTTTTCTTGGATAGGAATCCATTTCGTCTTCCTCAATTTCAAAGTAATGACTTGGAGATCAATCCTTTAAGTGTTTCCTTAGTGAAGAAAAAGCAATTCCATGGACTTCCCACTAAGCATCCATAAGATCATATCGACACCATTGTGGAAATTTGCAAAACTACATGCACAAACGAAGTTCCATCAGATTACTTCGAGTACAAAATCTTTACAATCTGTTTGAATGTTAAATTTCATAGGTTGAACAATTCATTTCCATCGCAATTAATTCATTTACGACTTGCGACAAATGCAAAGGAGTTTTCCTAAAACTAATTCAACACTACATAGAGATCAAGCTCTAAAGGGAGCAAAAGCTCAGGTTTTTAACAAAGACTAACTGAATCCTTTCATGAAGCATTGGAGAGATTCAAGGAGTACACAAGAAACTATCCAAATCATAGTTTCTTTTAAGGTAACATATGGAACATTTTCTACAATGGAAGCAATCACAAGTACAAGGTTTCTCTTGACACGATGAGAACTCAGAGTTTTATGACTAAATTCGTGCCTGAAGCCAAGCTTTTGTTCAAGAATCTAGCTTGTAGTGATGCCAATAATGTTTTGGATTATGTAAGAAACATGCCTGCATTCAATTTTAAAACCGAAGACACACAAATATCGGAGCTCAAAACAATGATTTCTCAACTTCTTAACGACAAACGAGGAATTCTTGCTGTTGAGATCACAAGAAATGAAAATGGAGAACCTATTATGGACTATAATCACGATGGTAAAGGGGAGAATTAAGAAGAAGTCAATTACATAGGTGGAAAATTTAGAAACAAATGATTTTACCAAGGATTCAATCTCATCCAAACCTCTCCCACCGAAACACTAATGTCGGAAACCCTCAAGACCAATTCTATCCAGCTCAAAAGGCCAAAAAGAAGGTAACTATGAGCCTAATCAAAAACATTTTGGTAAAGGAATATATCGAGTGAATCAAACCATCTAGTTATCCTCAAGTCAGTGCATTGAACCAACAAGGGAGCAAGCTTTATACTAAATTGAAGCAATTTTCTCAACAGATGAATCAAAACCACAAGGAGTAATGAGAGGCTAGGCAATGTCTCCAACAAGCTAAATATCTAGTATGAAGTAATTACAACTCAAGTTAAGAAGTTTGAAGTTCAAATCGTTGAAACAAATAAAAATGTAAAGAAACAAGAAAATCCGGCAAAAACCTTCTGCAAGGTCGCCCATCTAAGGAAGAAAAAGAGTTGTGCCTATTGCTAATAAACCTCCTAAGGACATAATTCTCTAATTAAATTCACCTATGGAGCGTCTTCTAAATGAATCAAAGAGAGCTTACAAGAAGAGACTCAAGGGGATCCCCTTAGAGAAAATTCAAAGCCTAAGAAAATTTGGCGTCCCTTGCTCAATTATGAAGTTAAGGAGTTATTTTTCTCTAATTTTCGGTCGTCTCACGTTTCCATTGAGTATGTTGATATGTTCACTTATACACCTTACGGAAATTTGCCTGATATTCTACTTTAAGTAGGGGAGTAATTATCCCCAATAACTTTGATGTTGTTTATACAAGAGGAGAAAAGACTAATTAACTCATTTTGGATCTCAATTCTTAGCCACAACTAAAGTGGTCTTTGATTTCCCAAACGAGAGAATCTCTTTCACGAAGGTGAACACGTCTTCAATCCAGCTGTAAGCTTCGACAAAAAGAAAATTCATGATGTTTTGGAGAACAAGATGGTTGGTTAAGAACCTGGAGATAGCAAAAGAATCACCAAGGCTCAAAAACGAATCTCCACCAAGCAAAACACCAATTTTTGCAAAATCGGAAAAATGGGTACAAGGAGGATCCTTTGAGAAACATGTGCTATTCAAGCACCAAATGAGACCATTCTTGACGAAGATGAAAAGGAGGATGAGATGTACAAATCACCAACATCTTGTGCTGAGATTTGGATCATGATCCCAATAGGCCTTGAAGTAAAAAATGATTAAATATCGAAGAAGAAGCTCGAAAAAACTCTATAGCTTTTTCCTACGACGATTATGCTTCAAGAAGACATTGAGACACGCTGAATGATCCCTAAAAAAAAAATTTTAGAGAGTCAATAAGCTACAGGAACACCAATTTCTTTAATGGAATCATATCACACCAGAAAGTGAAAAGAGTCAAAGTAAAGACTTTAAACAAGCGTTGTGTGGGAGGCAATTCACAATGGTGTTACATTTTTAGACTTAGTTAGATGACTAGTTACTTGTTTTGATTTTCGCAGGAAGAAAACCCAGAAAAAACCCCCCAAAAATAAAGATATCATGAAAAACACCAAAATTGACCTGAAAAGTGTTTACACTAGGCTATGAATGTTTTCGCTCCTATATATGGGAGATATGTGCCCCTTGATCCGATATAATGGATGATGTGCCTAAAATTCGGTTTTCGATTTTGGCGAGAAAGAGGAGCCAAATTGTTCGAGTAATCTCGTAGATCGTCTCTTACATCTTTTTCAGACCAAATAATGATGTTAAGGTCCAACAATCATGTCAAAGCTTCAAATAAAAAATAGGAAAAATGTTTGCCAGCTACACCAAGTATGAGCTAATATGTTGGAAACCATCCACAGTTTGATATTATGTGCACAACATCATCATGTATATGATACTACATGCCACATGTACGACCTAACACAAAATATGGTGTAGATTACAAAATTAGATTTAATTGATCTAAGCAATAATTTACGGGGCCAAATTGTATTTATTAAAACTTAAACCCGAGTTCCGACTTAAACACAACCCAAACCCGACAATTACTTACCCGACCCGATACTTAGTAATGTAGTAGTGGGCTTAAGCCTAATTAATAATTGTTAAAGGAAATGGATCTGGATATTAACCCGACCCGACCCAAATCACATTTGTTTCGTTTAGTGAAAACGACTAAGTCTCAGAATCACAAACATGGTTCTAAAAAATTCCCAAATTGATTTTAGGGTTCTTATGTGTAGATCGTGTTCGAAAGATTGAAATAGGAAGGTTCTGATGACGAAAGAGTGATTATCGTGGGTGGGGATTCGCGATGAGGTAATTTATAGAGAAACCCCAAAAATCGATTTATAGGTTTACGATTTGGTGAGATTTTCTTTTGATATTTCTTTGAGATGGCATGAATAAATACAAATGTGAACCTCTTCAAGCAATTTTATAGGAGGAATAGGTCTATTTGTTCATTTTTTCTTGTTTTATAATCTCTACAAAAACATGCCCATAAGGTGTTCGACGTAATGCTTCGGAGAGCATTTTTTAATTTTTGTTCCTTTTCTCCTCGTATACAGTGTTCCGTCTGTCTTCAAATGGTCATTTTTTCTACAAATGTTGTTCCTTCTGTCTTCATATACATTGTGCCTTCTGTTTTCGTTTACAAATGTTTTTAAAATGTTTGTACCTTCTGCCTTTCTATACTAATAATCTTGTTCCTTCTATCTTTGTTTACAGTGTGCATAGGACAGTGAAAGTCACTTGCCATCATTCAGGTACTTTTAAGATTGAAGATGGCAAGCTACATTTTGTGGATGGTGTAGTAGAAGAGTTTGAGGTTGATGGCACATTAGTATTTGAAGATGTTATTCTGAAGGTTGTTAAGAAAGTGAGCTTGGGAAGAATGTGGTACAAGTTGCCATATGAGGAGATAGAAGATAAGAAAGCTTTGTGGGAGAACACTGATTTGGCCAAAAAGAAGATGAGCCCATCTGCTCGTTGGATGGGAGAAATTGATTTCTTCTTAGAGAGAGAAGTTTCTACAGATAATGAGGTTGTTGAGGGTAATGAGCTTGTTGGGAATGAGGTAGATGTTGCTGGGTTTGAGGAAGTTGTGTCTGTAGGAGAGAAAGATGTAGATGGAAGTGCAAAAGTAGCTGGTGAGAGTAAGATAGAGGTTGATAGAAGTGAGCAAGAAGCTGCTGAAAGTGATGAAGACCCAACTTACAATGGTGATGCAGAGAATGAGAGTGATGATGAGTGCAAGGATAGTGATGAGTTTGATAATGATGATATGGTGATAGGTCTTTTCAAGAAGATTTGGAAGTTTTCAACAATGAAAAATATGGAGATGAGATACTTGACGAGGATGAAATCTATCCAGACACAGAGAAATCTTCAGATGAGGAAGAGGAACAAGCTGAGAGAATGAACAGAAAGGGTGAATTAGATGGTGTGTTCATTTTAAGGGAAATATTTTACAATGGGGGAGAGTTTAAGAAGCAAGTTATCAAGTTCTTACTCAAGATCAGGAGGAATATTGTGTATGACAGATGGGAGAAGAAAAAATTTGGTCTTAAATGCAATGGCAGAGGATGTGTCCTCAACTGCACCACCAGCATCAACAACTTGATATGTTTTCTTTTAGTTTATGTCTCGGGTATTAGTGTGTCATCTTTTTTGGATGTTTGAAGAATCTCTACTCTAAGTATGTCTTGAATTTAGTCTCTTTTTGGTGTATGGAAACATTTTCCAAACTGTTTAGGATCCCAACTGTTATGGTTCAATGTACAACATTATGGTTCATTTTGATAAGTCGGCTATTTAGGATGTAAAACATTATGGTTCAATGTTAAAAATGCTTTGGTAGTGACAATGTCTATATGTTTAATTTGTTTCAAAATTTCCTTTAAAATTCTTCATCCATAACATCCAACATCTTTCATTACATATTTTAGAACCTAAGTCTCATCATTACATAGGAACATCAGTTGCATCATTACATAGTTTAGAACATAAGTCTCATCATTATTCAAAGCTTAAGGAAACTATTAATGATGTTTTCTTCTTCCTTATCCTTTTTCTCTTGATCAATACGAAGTTGGCTAATTGCTTACGTCAATTGCTTAATTATCTTCTTCTTCTCATGGATCTCATCTCGAGCAACAATCAAGGCTCTCTTCTGCCATTCACATCCATCTTCCACATCCAACCACCGAAAAAATTGCAACGGTGACCTCTCATCTCCTAAAAAAATCACTTCAGAAGATACAATGGCATTGTATGTTATGTTAAAAGAAGAGAAAGAACACACCTTGTATCGCACACACCCATAAAACCTTCGACCCGGATTTGTGTCTGTCCACGCCTGATAAATCTTTGCCGGCAGTTGACAATAGCAGAGCACAACGCCTTCAATCGATTTGCTCCCACGACTACTGCTGGCCTTCTCCTTCAAATCCATTGCTCTTTCTCCAAATTAAGAAAATCCCCAAATTAAGAAGGAAGAACCCTAGAAGAAACACAATATGTCGATGTTTTCTTAGATATAAGGTCGGGTAAGTCATTGTCGAGTTTGGGTTGTGTTTAAGTCGGAACTCGGGTTTAAGTTTTAATAAATACAATTTGGCCCTGTAAATTATTGCTTAGATCAATTAAACCTAGTTTTATAGTCTACACCATATTTTATGGTAGGTCGTACATGTGGCATGTAGTATCATATACATGATGATGTTGTGCATATAATATCAAACTGTGGATGGTTTCCACCATATTAGCTCATACTTGGTGTAGCTGACAAACATTTTTCCTAAAAAATATTGCGGTAAAATGAAGAATTCATGAAGAACTTAGGTGACATAGTTGAAAAACGCCAACAATTGATCCAACGAAAGCGATATGAGCTATTTGCCGTGAACTTTTGCCAGTGAAAAAAGTAAACCAAAACCCCGAACTTCATTTTCATTGAGCTAACAGTGTATGACTGATATTGTGCCCGAGAGAGTTTCCTGGAAACTCAAATTTCACTACCGAAGAAGAAAAGATGATTTCAAATCTTCGCGTTAGAATTTTGATTTTCGAATTGTTAATTTTGGCTAACATAAGTGTTTATGCTGATTAGCTAAAGAAATTTGGCTAAGTTGAAAGTGAAGTTTTAGATGAGAACTAAGTTGGTAGAACGAAGATTCTCAACGAAACATCATAAGGTGGACATTTACTGATGGAAAATTCGGTGCCTGAGTGGTGAAATACTAGAAACGACTGATATTGTCATTTTCTCGGTCGGTGAAGACTAAGTGGCTATATCATTAGCTCATATGACTGTCTGTACTAAATCCTATTAGCATTGATCTGAGCAAGGAACCAATCCCAACGTGCAGTTCAATCCGGCTTAAAAAGATTCAATCATTCAAACACGTCTCATCGTCTATTACTAGCATCTCTCGAGAAATTAGTCATTCATCAAGCTAATATATACTTTGCTATCATTCCTGACTATTTGAACCAAGTTTTGAACAATAAAATTAACAGGAGGATCAACCCAACGACCATTTGACAAAAAGAATCAACTGCTAGCCAAGCCTCTCAAGCATATATGGGCACAGACGAAGAAAATCATTCCACAAAACCAAACCTTATAGTTGTCGATATAACCGGCAAAGTGCCTCGACCGCATGTGCCGCATTACCCATTCGTATCGGCCAGTGGTACGTTTGAATTTTCATGGGATAAAACGTGCTCCCAACCTATATTTCCAGCATTAGTACCTTGTGTGCAACTCTCGTCGTGCTTGTCGGCAGTCCATCTGCGCATGTTCCCGTCCAAAGGCCACACTCGACTGATATTATTGGGTAAGTGATCCGATTTCGGTTTCAAACTTTGATTAAGAGGACTTTAACCAAATCAAACAATTTTTTAAAGCACAAATGGATTTTGAGAGCTAAAATCAACATTTTGGTTTCTTGTTGTCAATATTAAAATCAAATCTCTTAAAACTTCATCTCTTTTTCAAAAAGAGTTCTTAGAACCCTAAAAAAACAAAATTAGAGGTTTAAGGATTTTGTTCAATCTTACCTAATTCCAAGTACTTTTCAAAGGAGATTTTCGTTCCCTTACTCTATCGTTACTCAAAAATCCAAGGTATGTTTTTTAGACTCCCAATTTCTCATTTTCAAGTTTTGGTGCTTTATGAATTTCTTTGATTAACTTGTTCTAGCTAGATTCTTATGAACTAAAATTGGTTAAACTCTTTTTTGCATAGAATTGACAAGTAGAACTTGTATTGAGCATGCTTTCATTAGAATATAAGATTTCAGGATTTGAATTTTTTGGGTCTTAATAAAAATTTAAAATTTGTGGATGAAATTGCTAGATGTACTCGTTTTAATGTTATTTTCTTCATGAGTAATATCAATTTACTAAAAAAAATTTTGCATCGCTGGACCTTAAATAAAATTTTTGATGATGATTTTAGCATTAACATAATAAATCCGAGAAAGTGCAAGTAAAATTGGAAATTTTGGTTTGTCTTGTGCTAGCATTCATTTCATTATCTCTTAATGCATTGCGATGACTGTTTGCTAATCCAATTTGCATATAGAACCTATGACCTTATTTGAAACTTTTAAGAGACATTTGTTCTTTGAGATTTTGGTTTTTGTAGGACACTTTTAAAAGGAAGATGAAGACAATGCAAGAAGATCTAAACGAATAAAATTCGCAAGGAGCCTTCCTTAAATATCAAAGAACCAAGCAAATCTTGAATTCACAAAACCAAGGAAAGCATCATAGAGAAATGAGAAGGTTGCAGTTTGAACAACATTGTTGAAATATGAGGAGGATGAAGATGGAGTGGAGAGGATTTAGTTTGTTGAAGTTACACAAATGATTATTGACAAGCTAGCTCCCAAACCACATAGGAGGCCACATAAGTCAAGAGCCAAGGAGTCCAATCTCGTGATTCATGCTCCAAAACTGACCACAAGACTTGTTAAAACCATTATTGATTCTACCATCAACTATGGAGAAGCAATTGACTTAATTCGGATCAAGCGCGCTTGAAGATGGATCTTTCTACACTTGATCAATTGGGTTTAATAAGAGATGTTTATTGGCTTTTCGAGTCTTTCCAGCTAAAGGTATTCATGGAGCTTTCATTTATGGTATATGAGGATCTCAATAAAGATTTCCTTAGCACAGTGGAGCTTACCTTGCTGAGGGACAAGGAAGCTAAGGCTCAAGACAGTGCACTTACATTTCCTTAGCACAGAGGGGTTTTGTATTTTTGATTGTTTAAATTAGCCTTATTTTAGTTCCAATTGGGAGTTTAGATTACACATCCTACAAGGAGATATGTGCATAGACTCTTAGCTCAACAGATCTTAAGCAGGAGTGAATAGATGTCAGTACTTCGGAGATGAGTTCTTTATACTCATATATCCTTTTGTGGAGATTCTTCGAGATGCGAACTATGGAGCACTTATTGGTAGGAGAATGATATAAGTGAAACATGAAGTTGCTAAGGAGAAGAGAGAAGCAAATAAATCTTCTCAATTTGGAATCATCATAGCCATCCTCAGCACCAGAGGCATCGATCTCAGCCTAGAGACGAATTTAGAGAGTAACACCGCTTTGGACCTTAAAAGACTTCATATGACTCAATTTGTAGCATGTTGGGTTCACGATACTGAGACTTTTTCTTACTTCTACATGCCTCCTTCCAAGCATATCAGGAGTGTGTCCTTCTCCTCGTCTTGTTTAAACCATCTCTTCAGGTCGATGTCACTCTCTTTGACCTTATTCACTCTCAAGTTTTCACGCAATCACCACTATGTCCCATTGTTCGGCCGTGAGAGTATCACTTAGTCAGGGGCATGATGGCAAAGGTAGCATCACTTGTAGGAGGTTCAATGCTCCGTAGCACTTCCACTCATTTCAGACACTGCCCAGTCGAGCCATACTTTAGAGGAGCTATGAACTTCTTTAGCTGAGGAGCAAGGGAGGAGAGTTTTCTTACATGGGATTTTAGCCAATTTTGTTTGTGCTATGAGACACTTAGAACCAAAACTTTTCAAGAGTACTTCTAGAGGCCGAACAAAGCCTTCAAATGATAGAGACTTAGAGAGTTTCTCTCTTGTCTCATATTTTGGGTTGGACATTGCTGATACTTCAGAAACTGTCTGGGCTAACTCTTCAGCATAAGTAGGATTCAAGCCTTTTGATGAACCTTCAACACTACGTCAGAAGGATCCAATGGTGGAGGATGGCAGTTCTTCACTTGACTCACCATCGCACTACCACACCCAGAAGAGGATATGTACTACTTGTTCTTCTGCTTCCCCTACTCTTTGAGTTATCATTAGGTGTCATCGTTTATGTCTTTCATTTTGTTTTATTTTTCAATTTTATTAACTTTTATCTGCCTCACTATTGACTACTTTTGCACTGAGACGGTGCAAGGTAAGTGTGGTGGGACTTATCCGTTACTGACGCCATTTTCTTTTCTTATGTACTTTTATTTCTTAAGTCATTTTGATGTTTTATTGTGTCAAAACTAGTTGAAAATATGGTCTATTTTACACAAACCTTTTATTTTATGCTAACTTTCCTGTTTCTTTTGCGATAGTTATTGACAATAAGATTTTACTGAATGGAGAACATGGAGCAGATCGACCTACAGATCGACCATCTCCCTTAATATTTGGATTTTTGGTGCAGACTCCACTCCGAATAAATTTAATTTCTCATCTTGAGGCTTGATATACTTTAGATATACTCATCTCTCATGCCTAACAATAAAAAGTTATATTGAGTATTATCTCTTATACTCTTTCATTCATTTAAAATGGATTTAAGGTTCGATGAAAAAAGGAAAGGTCCAATTATTTTAACCAGAACTTTGAACCCTTTGTGCTCATGGAGACTTATTGCACTTGTCCTTCATAAAAGAAAGAAAAAAAGAGAAAAAGAGATTGACAAAAAAAATGATACCTTAGAAAAGTAAAAAAATCGATTCGCGAAAAGGCTAATAGAAAAATTTAAATGATAGCCTATAAAATTTAAAAATTAGCCTAAGAAAATAATGAAGGTAGACTTGTATGAAGGATTAATGTGTCTAGGAACTTGACTGAGTGTGAGTCACTTTTTTTTGATCGATATTCCATTGATGAGACCACAATTAACTAAATAAGGATCTGATGGAGATTTCGAGTTTCTTTGTGAATTGATAACATTAATATTTTACTATTTTTAGTTGAATTTTTACTTATTTATTTGCATTTTTTAACACTTTCCACCTTTAAAGATAGTTCTCTCGTATTTATGATTTTAGGAACTTATAGGTCAAAACATAAAAAAAGGATGAAGAAACATGCTAAATGGATATCATTCATATTTCTAAGAAAGTTTCAAGGATGGATTAAGAAGGCAGAAGCTCAAACACTTGAGTTTTGTATCTTACCAATCTGGAAAAATTCTTGGCATCAGAAAGATCACCTTAAATGAAAGTCTTGCCTTCAATGGATTGAGCGGAAATTTAGACACAAGATAGAAATTATAATTAGCTTTCAAATGCAAGTGGTTTGAAGTCATTTGTAGCAGGGAACCAGAAGTTATAACCAATTGAATGGACATGTATATGTCTGCCTCGGAAATGAAGCGGGAGAAGCACATGAGTTTTCCCATCGGTTGGTGTTCTTTTTCCCACCAGTTTGGAGGTCATTTTTGTACAAACCGGCCGAGAGGAATTTCTTAGTCAGAAAGAGAAATTACCTTATAACTTTTGGTTCAACAATTTTGATTCAGTCAAAAACGACTTAACCAATAACGACCTAAGGAAGACCTAGCATTATAATTACTTGTTTTTAGCCTCTAGGGAAAGGAGAGCCAAGTTTTTTAAATCAAACATCGAGTTCATCCCAAAGCTTTAGGGATTTTTTTGTTCTTTGATTTGAAGAGCTTCTTTGGAGAGGATCTCGATTTGTACTTCGTTATAGAGAAAATTTCTAAATTCATAATCTTAATACATGATGATTTCAATGATTTATTGCTGATGTGTTTTGAACTCCATGTCTGAGTAGTTTGTGTGTTAGGTTTAAGGCTTTTCAAATAGCTTGTGTCATCATCAGTTGCTAGTGTTTTGTTTAGGGCTTCATTTTGTCTTTTTCTCGGTTGATTATAATGCATGATTGCTTTACAACACATTTATCAATCTGATCTTACGTTGATTTACATACTAAAAGCTTGCTAGATTGCTTGAAACTAATCTTTGACAAGTAAAGTTGCAAGGAGATTTCGAAAGTAGATAGCCTTAGCTTAGTGAACTTCTCGAAACATATATACAAATTAACGCATGTTTTGCTTATGCAATGACCAAGAAAAGTTGAGTCCTTTGGTTGATTAAGCATACTGAGCCTCAAAGGTGGAAAGATTCTATATTAGTGTTTTTTAGTTCTAGACATCGCTTAATTCTAATTCCTATACATTACGGTATCTTTGATGCATGTTTTTCAGTGAAGTTCCTAATTGCCTAACGCTTTTGTCAATTTATTTATAACAACTTTTATGTCCTATTTGCTGCTTTCATTTCTTTATTCACTCACGAAACCATTTTATTTTATGTTTTTGCTTAAGTCGATTATGAGATTCATAGTGTACAATCCAAGTCCTCGTGGAAATTGATTCCCGAAGTACTACGACTACGATGTGCTATAGCACCTACAGTTTCACTTACTTGGGTAAAACTTGACACGCATCATGGAATGTAGCTTGAATTTGGATGATTCCTAAGTGATGGTGAAGTACATGAAATTAATTTTTAATTTTGGTGTTGTGGTAAGGATACAATAGAGAGGACCACGAGACAATGTTCTATGCGACAAAGGTATGGTTCTGCGTTTTCAAACCTCTTCTCGGTTCTTAAATTTTTCTTTTCTTGAGGACACGCAAGAAATTAAGTTCAGAAGGAGTTGATAACACTATTATTTTCATGTTTGGAGTTTGGATTTAACTTATTTATTCGCAAGCTTTTAACGTTTTTTCCCCTTATAGAGGTAATTTTCTTGTATTTGTCATATTAGAGACTAAACATGTCAAATCATTGAAAGGATGGAGAAACATGTTAAAAGTGCATCATTCAAATTCCCAAGAAAGTTTGAAGGCTAGATCTAGAAGGCATACGTTAAAACACTTGACTTTTGCATCTTACAAATATGGACAGATTCTCAACACCTGAAAGATCACCTTGAACGGAGCCCTTCTCTTCAATGAATCAAGTTGTTACAAGGGAGTTACACCCGATTTATTGAAGACACTTTAAGCTGGCTCAGAAATAAAGCATGAGGAACACATAACACTAATATCCATTGGCATTCCCTTTGTATTAGTGAAGGGAATATTTTTGTCACATGCCAATATTCTGGGATATACAGGGCAAAGATAAAAATTGCCCCAACCGTTATTTTCCGGTTCAACGCCCTAAACTAATTTTGCCAAAACCGAGTAAATCGGTGACACATGTAGCAAAACCTAATCTTATAATTGTTTTTAGAAGATATAACCACGTATTAGACAACATCTGCCAAGTTCATCTCCAAGCTTTAAGGTATATTTTTTGTTCTTTAGTTTTAAGAGCTTCCCCGAGAAGATCTCACCTTTGTGTCTCGATATAGAGGAGATCTCTAAACTCCTACTCCTAATGCATGATGCGTGATGTTTCCATGTTTGGGTAGTTCGATTGTTAGGTTTAAGGTTCTTCAACGGTTTCATGTCATTATAAGTGTTGACGATTGTATAGGTTTTAATTATCTTTGTCTTGGTTGATGTTAATGCATGATTGCTTTACCACTAATTGAGAAATTTAATTTTAGGTTAACTTACATTCCAAAAGCTTATTAAGTTGTCTGAAATAATTTTAAAATGCTAAGTAAGGGAGACTTCAAAAGTAGATCGTCCCGGCTTAGTGAACTAATTGAAACTTATTCACCAATTAGTGCATGTTTAACAACTACAAGAAAACACATGATTTGCGAGGAAGGTTTTCCATGCAATTTCCTCGCAAATCGTGTTTTGCAAGGAAAACTTTCCCGTTGTTATCCGTTGCTCGCAAACAATTTTCTCTCGCAATTTTCTCGCAAATTTGCGAGGAAATTTTTTTGTCGCTAATTCCTCGAAAATTTGCGAGTAAATAGCGAGGAAAGATTTGAGAGTGAATTGCAATTCAAATAAAAAACACAACATTTGTGAAGAATTTGCAAGGATTCCTCGCAATTGCGTAGCAAATTTTTGCGAGGAAATTGCTAGGGCTCCTCGCAATTTCCTAGCAAAATTTTGCGATGAAATTGCGAGTGTGCCTCGCAAATTCCTCGCAAACATTTTGGAGGAATTTGCGAGGAGTCCTCGCAATTTCCTCGCAAAAATTTGCTAGGAAGGTTTGTTTTTAAATTTATAAATAATTAAATATTAATAATAAAAGTAATTAAATTTTAAAATAAAACAAAATTGAAAATAAAATTTAAAATTATTAAAAAAATTTAAAATATTTTTGAATAAAATAAAACCCTAAATCTAATTTTGGTCCCGCTGATCCTGTTCTCGCAGTTGCTGTTGCGCATAGAATGCTGCGAACGCGGGGTTCGATTCTGCCATAAAATCGAAAAATGTGGTATGAGAGTTAACCTTCTGTTTGAAGAAGGTTAACTCTGTCTGAGTCTCCACTAGCGCCTCCTCTGGCCTTTGCAGCTTCGCCTCAATCTCGTCCGGGTTGATGCAGGGACGACGCTGAACACTGGAAACGGCTGAGGAAGCCTCTTATTACAGTGAACTACCGCATAAAAACGGCCTTTCGACCGGGGAGCAAGCTACAATATAAAGTAATAAATATTATAAAATAGTAAAAATATTTTATATGAATTCTGTATTAAAAACCTATGACTACTAACCTCGGTGAAAATCCGGTTCTTCTCGAACTACGAAAGCTCTCCGAAATGGACCGAACTATCTAGGTTCTCCATTTAAAGCTCTATCTCGGCCGCATCAATCCACATGTTGACATCATTGAAGAGTCGCTCGGACTTCGCATCAACGAAAGTCTCGTCCGACCTCCTCTTCGTCTGTTCTAGCACTGCTAGAAAATCGACGGTGTCGAACTGTGAAGACTCAGCCTTATTTAACAATAGTATATTTTAAAATGTATGAGTAAACTAATATTTTTAAAAAATTAATTAAAAATAATTAACCAAATTAAAAAAAAAAACTTACAGTTTTTCTGGCTTTGGCTCTAAAGGAGTGATGGTCAGTCCGGTGTGTCGCGTCGTTCTGTTGTATCTCCAGGTTTTTCTGAGCCGAAGTGCACCGCTCGCTCTTTGCCTTGTGGGTTTCCGCCGTCCAGTGAGCTAATAGCCCGTCCCAAACTTCCGGGTCCATCCACAGCGGCTTCCACTCCGGGTCTTTCTTCCACTTCGACTTCAAACGGCCGATTTGGTCTGGGAGGCGCACCTTGAGTTTTTTTTCAAACTCATCCCGAACCATTTTGTTGATCGAATAACTTCAATTGTATGTTTACTGAAAAAATAAAAGTTAGACAATAAAAATTTAAAATTAAATAGGAAGAACAATTTAAATTTTAAAAACTTATGATGAATGAGTCGAACCAACAGTCGATAGCGGTACGTGGAGTCTTGTTCCAGCTGGTGTAGGCCGGTAAATAGTGGCGCTCGAAGATCTTCAGAATTGAAGCAGTAACGCAACCGTCTTCGTCGAACCTAAAACAAAGAAAAATAAGTTGGTTTGTGAAAAACATATATATATATATATATGATATAAATTTAAAAATTTATTTACAATTACCAAAGTGTCCCTGCAAATCGCTCGGGGTGTAACATCGACAAAGACGCTCGAGCAGGACTACATAGTAGATCGTCGAGGGTCATCGCAGCCGGTGGTGGTGGTGGAACCGCTGGTGGATGCTGAATTGGCTGCTGAGGTGGCTGCTGATAAGGCTCATTAGGTGGCGGAAATCCAGTAGATGGCACGAAGTTCGGGACTCGTCCAGAACTCGTACTAGTGGGGGTAAATGTAAAAGAATGCCGGAGAAAGATCTAGTAGGAGTTCTCGTCCATCTACTTATTTAATTTAAATGGACGAGTTATTAATAAATTTTTTTCATTTTATAATTTTATACAAAATTTTAAAATTCTATATTTAATTATTTAAATTTATTTAAGTTTGATAATTTAGATTGTAATTAATAAAATTTTTAATGTCTAAATTTAATTATTAAAATTTATATAAATTTAATAATTTAAATTGAATTAATAAAATTTTAATATCTAAATTTAATTATTTAAAAACAATGTTTTTTAGGCGGGACATAAATTTAAAACATATCTAAACCACCTAAATAAACTAATTAGAAAGTCTAACTATCCTAATACTCTAACGATTAATAATATAATGAAAATTATTGAAATACTAACCTTTGTTTTGTAGAGGTGGTTGGTAGAGTGTAGAGAGAAAGATTTTGTAGAGAGAAAGATTTTGTAGAGAGATAGTGAATTGGTGTGAAAGGAAGGGGGAAGAGGGGGGGGGTATATATAGTTTTTGTTTCCCTCGCAAATTGGAAAGCAAAATCCTTGCAAAATTTGACGATTTCCCATTAAATTACAAGGAATTTGTGAGGAGCACTCCCGAATTCCTCGCAAATATTTGGGAAATTTTCAAAAATTTTCGTTTGGCACCCAAATTTTGCGAAGAATTTGCGAGTGCTCCTTGCAAAATTTGGGAAAACCGCCAAAATATTTAGAAAATTTACGATGAATTTGCGAGTGTCCTCGCAAATTTCTCGCAAATATGTTGAAATTTTTAAAAAAGAGTTTCGGGTTAAGTCTTGCAGTTTAGGAAAATTTAGTATTTTGATATTGGAAATCTTTAAGTACAATTAAGTTATTCATTTCTTAAAAAAGTATAACTTCTACGAAAAAATTTTGTATGTTTGTATGAATTGTATAGAAACTTCATGTTGACATAACCGTTATAGGCGAGTAACATTTTGTAAAATTAAACAACGCATACGTTCCGATTGTAATCATTTCTTGTTAATATGTTAAAAAAATGTTATAAGAATGCATGCATTGGATTAGTGTTACTGTTTTAGGATTTACGGTTTAGGGCAAACATTTTGCTAGGAAATTGCGAGGATCCCTCGCAATTTCCTCAAAAAATTTGAGAACCATCTTAAAAATATTCAAGGTTTAGGGTATAGGGTTTATGTCAAAGATTTTGCGAGGAAATTGCTAGGGATCCTCGCAAATTCCTCGAATTTTTTTATAAATATCTTAAAAAATATTCAGGGTTTAGGGTATAGCGTATGGGGCATAGATTTTGCGAGATTCCTCGTAAATTTCTAAAATATTAAATAAAAATTGTTCAGTAGATGTGAATTTTTTTTTGTAACTGTTCGATAATTATTTTAACATTTTATCAAACACTTTGAATTATCTTTTATTATACAAACATAAGTATATAACATCAATTAATTATCACAACCATCTTCATCAGATACATATAAGGAATGGTCTGCATCGTCATATTCTTCTTCATCATCACCATTATCCTCGTCTGATTCAAGCAAAGTATCGTCATTGTCGTTTGACTGTACATCCTCCAATTCTCGTGCTGATGGGTCAACATGTATGACATCCTTGGTGGATTCGATCGGAATGGCCGTCTCTTTTCCTGGTCTATCTTCTTGTAACACAATGTCGTCTTCAGTCCCGATTATACAACCCTTTGGACTCACGTGGATGACAGAAAGCCATTTCACACGTCTTTCTCTTATTCGTGGATATGGGAAGAATGTCACTTGCTCTGCTTGCGATGTGAGTACAAATGGTTCAAATTTTTTATACCTTCTATTAGCGTTTACGTCTTTAACACCCAAATTTTCCACTCGAACTCCTCGACCGACTGTTGGATCATACCAGTCACACTTGAATAATACGCATCACAAATTCAGAAGGATCGGGTAACTAACTTCTAGAATCTGATTAATCACTCCGTAGAATTTTGTTTCCCCACGTACATAAATCCCGTAATTTGCAGTTGACCTCTGGGAACCGTGTTGATATGTATGAAATATATACCACGGGTGAAATACATCGGTGCAGTGACTATCATTGAAATAGTACCTTGAACAAGTTTGTGGAACCAGAGGGTAAAGGAACATCTCCATACCCATGTTAGCATGAATTAATTGATATGTTTGTGAGTTTATACATCAATTTCATTGAAAGTAAATGTAAAATACAATATATATTTATTAATATATATACACGTAAAATTGTGGTAAATACTTATATAGAATTGTATCCACTTAGCGAAATTTCTTTCTTTGTCCTTCTCGTTCTCCTTTTCCGAAAAATTGGGATAAGACTACCGAATTTGTGTATCAAATAAGCTGCAATAATTAATTAATCCGTTCTTTAGTATAATTTACTTATGAACCTAATATTAACCAATCACATTAATTTATTAATTAATTAATAGTGACATCTTTATCTCTCAAAAGGTTGCATGAACTCACAGTTACGTAAAATATACGTGTGTATTCACTGTGACAATATGCAAAATATTCCCATCAAACCTCCTTCACCTTCCCTGCAAGTCGCCCAATTTGTGAGAAGATGTTGAGTACATACGGAACATTGTACGTAGGTGTTACACCACCATCGTCATATCGCGAGGTCTATTTTTCTTGGTTGGAACAATTGGGCTGAAGTAATACTGAATAAAGTGAGAAGTTTCCTCAGTTAAGCTTCCGGCGACGATCGAGCCCTCAACTCTGGCAAGGTTTTTGGCTTTCCCTTTTAGGTATTTCATAAATCGCTCAAAAGGGTACATCCATCTAAAATGGACAAGGCCGACAAGTGACACTTCGCGCGGAAGGTGAACCGGTAACATCGAAGAATGGCGGGGAAATATTTTTTCCATGTTGCAAAGCAGTAATGGAATATTACTTTCCATCTTTGCAATCCCGTCCTCAGTCAATGTCTGAGCACATAAATCGCGGAAAATAGACTGATGCCAAAAAAATCAAACAAGATTCAGAGTACTTAATAGATTAATGCATATACTTGTAAAATAACATAGACATTAATTGAATGTAAATGTTAGCTAGATTACCCTCTATTGCTTCGTGTACATGTTGCGGAAGTAACTCGCGTAGGACAAAAGGTAGGAGCCGCTGCATAAATACATGGCAGTCGTGACTTTTCATGCCTGAAAATTTTAGCCCCTGCTCAACGCACCTTGAGAAATTTGAAACATACTCATATGGAAAATTTATGGAAGATTCTGTCCAATCAAACAGAGATCTCTTCACTGCTTATGTTAATCGGAAGCTAGGTACTAGTAATTTTCCATCCCTTGTAATATGTAACTCGTTCCTGGCACAACTGTCGACCAAGTCACGTCTAGACTTGACATTGTCTTTCGTCTTATCCTGCACATTGAGAAGCGTATGCATGATTCAAAAAAAAATTCTCGTTGTGCATCACAACAATATTGTGCCGAACCAATTGATTTTTCCAGTATGGGAGCCCCCATAAAATGCTCTTTTTATGCCAATTGTGAATATCCAAATATCCATCAGGCATGTTTGCTTTACTATGCCAATTTCCGCCATGCCTTACAGTTTCTTGAGCACCGTAATAATCAATTTTCTCCAAGATAGCATCACCACTCATATACACTGGGACATAAAGCTTCACAACTTTATTCTTCGTGAATAATTTTTTTTCCTCCTGTAAGGATGGGACATTGGAAGAAATCGACGATGACAATCAAACCAGCAACGTTTAGGGCCATGCTTAAGTTGAAATGTGTCAGATTGATGTGCATAGTAAGGACATGATAACCTTCCATGAGTTTTCCACCCAGATAGCATACCATATGTGTGAAAGTCGTTGATGGTCCACATAAGGATCGCACGCATATTGAAGTTTTGTTCTTGTGATTGGTCAGACATATGAACTCCTGCGTACCATAAGTGCTGCAACTCATGGATCAGAGGATGAAGAAAAACGTTAAATGATTCTTTGGGTGCTTAGGACCGGGCACTAAAATGCTCATGAACAAAAACTCTCTCTGCATGCACATTTCTGGTGGGAGATTGTATGGCGTCAAGATGACAGGCCATAACGAGTAAATTTTACATACCGAATGGACTGAACCCATCTGTACATAAACCAAGATACCGGTTTCTGGACTCGTCAGTGAAATCAGGGTATACCGTTTGAAAGTCTTTCCATGCTTTTGCATCAGACGAATGTGTAATCTCTCCATCTCCACTTGTATGTTATGCATGCCATCTCATGGCAGCTACTGTCTTTTCTGAAAGATATAGACGCTTCAGCCTGTTGGTGATTGGCAATACCACATCCACTCAAATGGTACACGTGTACGTCCACTTGTAGGTTGTTAGTTTGGTTTCCCACAAAAGCGACACTCCTGCAACTTTTCATCATCTTTCCAAAATATCATGCAGCTGTCAATGCATACATCAATCATTTCAGATGGTAACCCAAGACTAGAAACCAATTTCTAAATTTCATAATAAGAATCAATTGAATTCTTATCCACAGAAAAATTCTCTTTAATTAAACCAACCCATGCATCCATCATAGATACATTTATTTGCAGCGTCTAACATATCATAAAAAGCTTTCGCATCTACGTTCGATTCCTCATAATTTGGAACATCAGCAAATGTATCATTTTCTTTAAATGCAGATGATGTTTCCTGAAATGCATATCTAACCATATCATGAAACATATTTTCTGTTTGATGTTGACGACTAGTTCCTCTACTACCTTCTTCAACATTAGAAGTTTCTCCATGCGAAAGCCATAGATAGTAATTTGGTGTGAAACCTCTATTAAATAAATATCTCTTCACATTATCTATTGAGATATACTTCTCGTTCCAACATTTTCGACAAGGGCACAAGATTTTTCCATTCTCCTGCGCTAGGGGGTTGTTAGTCGCCTGATAGATGAATCGTGCAAACCATCATGGTACTCTTTTGTTACTTCACCGGTATCTGGATATCTCTGTTGATACAACCATCCTCGTAAGGCAAAATTACATGTTCCGAACCTGACATTTTTTTTTGATGTTATGTTTTCTTTTTGTTTTGTGAATTGGTGATTGAGATGGGAGAGTGTGGAGTTGTATATATAAATATTTTTTGCTATGGATTAGCTAGGAAATTGCGAGAAGGTTTTTTGCTAGGAATCTGCGATGATTTTACTAGTAATTTGCGAGGAAAATATTCCTTGCAAATGTTTATTACTCATGTGGGAAACATTTTTACCTAAAAAATTTTACCCTCGCAATTCCCTCGTAAATTTACGACCACTTTGTGAGGAAAATGTGTTTCCTCACTTTTTCCTCGCAATTATATCGCAAATTTGCGAGAGACACGATTTCCTCGCAAATGAATCGCAAATTTTCTAGAAAATTGCGACTTCTGATTTTTCTTGCAATTTTGCGACTAATTTGCGACTGAAATATTTTTCGAAACAGTTTCCTCGCAAATGACTCGCAAATTTGCAAGTAATTTTTTCCTCTCAAATGTTCCTCGCAAATTTCATGTTTTCTTGTAGTGAGCGACTATAAGGACCAACGAAAGTGATTCCCTTGGTCGATTAAGTATAGAATCCTAGCCTCGAAAGTCGAGAGGATTTATCTTAATTATTTCGAGTTCTAGACGATTTCAAAATCCATGTCCTAAAAATACTAACTCTTTGTTTCATGTTACCCTTCGAATTTTCTAATCTCCTAACGCTTTTTTCCATTGATTTAAACACTTCCAGTTTTTGTCTATTGTTGATCGATTTATTTAATACATCAAAATATCTTTATTTTCTGTTTTAACTAAAATTATTTTATATAGGTTCCTAGTGTGAAACAAACTTCTTGTGGATTTTATACCTTAAGTACAACAACTATTGTTGTCCACTTGCAACTTAGTCATCTTTGGGGTGAAATTTCTCACACATCAAAGGCGAATAAACACAAGAGAAAGAGCTTAGGTGAAGGTTTAACCAAAAAAGAGATGAAAAAAATGAACTTAGTTAAAGGAAAATTCCTAAAATCCAAAAGGAGAATATATTATGAATTGCCAATGCATGCCTTATTTGAGTGTCTTAGATAAAAGAAAATTCATAAACTGAAATTTGATTCAGATTTTCTGAACTAGCCCGAGTTCGTCTTTCAGCTCCTGAAAATTTTTGGCTACTTTGAAAAACTACTCCTAAAAATCGCTCGACGTGTCCTCGCTTTGTGCAAAATCGTAAGACTCTATGATCAAGTACACCTGGACATCTGCTAGGCTTGATCTCGAGGGTCTGCTAGACTCTGCTACGGTGGCTTGACTACAACGCTTCACAACAAGCTCTGGTAAGGGTTGTGTCGAACGTTTTGGATATGACGTTACAATCATATTTATCAAAGGTATTGGATTACATTTCTTGGTTGCTGCTCTACCCCAAGTCTCGAAGTCTACATCATCAGTAACACTCGTGCTACAAAACCCATAATAAATTATAAAGTGAGAAGTTAGATTAAAATCAGAGTTGGCGTTTTGAAACATTTTTCTCACTATAAACATTTTTCTAAGTACGCAAGGAAACTTTGAAAAAAGTGAAAACATTTTCCATAAGACTGTATGTTTTTCCAAATTATGATCCTTCGGGTCAAAATTGAAGTGGTCTTTAAAGTAGACTCTTATACCACTTTGTAACACCCTACCCTGTTCATAGTTGAGCTTATGTTTGAGAAGTAGGATTCTTTTGTCCATAGTTGAGCTTATGACCAGATTGATTGTTAGCGGATGAAAAACTCTTTAGATGACTAGTGAATACCCATGAAGTTTGTATCACTTTCTCACCACATGTCTTGTCATATGACAATGTGTACATACATATTTTGATCTTGGCTTATAGTTGGTATATGCTGCCACATTCTCTGCTTTATTATTTGAGTAAGTAGTTGCCTGAAAAGCAATTTTGTTTTCCATCTTGGCAACCATTTTAAAAACTTCTTCAATACTAGGCATCGGTCCTAGCATCAACACTTGGCGTTTAGTAGATTCATATGAACCATTTACTCTTCCCAAAAACTTCATTATCCTACTTCTTTCCAGCATCTTTTTCCAATTCATACTTTCACATTCACATTTTCCACAAGTGCAAAATGTTAATTCAACAAAGTTGGTGTACATTTTCCATAGTGTCAATAACTATGTGTAGTAAGTACTCACATCTCGTGAGCCTTGATTCACTAAACATATATAGTTTCTGGTCAATTTCAAATATGCGAGTCAACTCATCTTGCTTAAATCTATTCACCAGACTATTCCAAACAGCATGTGCTATAGGCAGATAAGCAAGCTCGCACTAATGTTCTTTGTAACATAACTTAGCAATCAGGTACTAACCATATCAACACCCCTAAACTAAGAATCCCAACATTACATCATCATCGTGTGGTTTTGGAATCGTACTGTTCACATGTGATTTTGGAATCGTACTGTTCACAAATTCAATTTTGTTACAAACACTTGAAGCCAATACGACAGATCTCTTTCATGAATGAAAGTCTGCTCCGCCGGTGAGTCGATCCGAAACAAGAATCAATCCAATGTGGTCGTTGCTATGCAAGTAGTATGGATTCTCGTACACATCTATAGGATGACGCATCATCGAATTGGTTTTATTGAAATGAGGTTGGACTTCACCGCGATTGAGCTGCAGATTTGTAAGTTGGACAAGGTTGTTGGTAATGAAGATTGGCACAATGTGTTTAATTTGTCAGCCAACTATTCAGCCACCATATATTGAGTCGTCATTTGTGGATTTTGTTCGAGAAAGAAAGGATTTCTTCAAATATTAGTGTGAAGTAAAACATAGCTGAGGAATGAATTAAAGGTATCAATGAAGATAATCTAGCTGCGGGAGACTGATTTCACTCCGATACCATGTTACCAAGCTTCAATTCAGCTCAGGGAGAAGATTTTGTTGAGAGAACCAGAAAGGAAAAAATATTTTTTCGTTGTATTGAAATGTTCTCGTTAACAATAAATTTATATGTACACTTGTATTATATACAAAGAGTTTAAGCTTAGTCAGGCTAACTAAACTCTTCCAAATCAACTAGTCAGCTACTAAAAATTTGATTAGACTAATACAACAATGCTACCAATTAAATAAGAGGCAATAAGAAAGACACCTAAATTGATATATTGTTATTTTCCTTTAGGTAGGTCTTTGAAATATTGCTCGTTTGAATATCACTTTCATTCTTCCATCGAAATTTTGTTAACAAGTGGCTCTTCAACATAATGGAAAGTTATAAGTTATAGGTTATAGAGACAATAAGGAACGTTTATTTGTCATAAAAACATAAGATCTTCACAGCCAAGCAAACGTGTCATTGTCGCTAGGAAATAACCAAAGAGCTTTCACCATGACATTACACCCATATTCTAAAAATCTCCGCATAGGTCGATTACTCTCCCGCGCATCCGTTACTTGGTGGTCGTCGATTGATTTCTGCATATATATGACCTTTAACTAAAAATAATTGGACTTTAAACTAAAATGATTACTAAAATTAGACAAAAATAACTGTAATCGTTAAAATTGTAAAATTTAGTTAGTTTTGATGTAGAAACGAGTCAAAAATATCTATCAATAAATGGGGTAAATTTAATAGGTATTTATAAATTTGATTTAAATTAAAAATACCAAAATACACTTCCAAATTTTCTTGGTCAGTATCCTTTTCCCACCAAACATATAATAAAACTTCTTTAAAAAATGCTACAAGTGTCACGACAAAGCATCAATACCAATCTTATATCTCAATAGACGACCCTTCTTGGCTAAAGAGATGATCCAGATGATAATGAAAACCACTCAAATATAAGTTCCTAAAACAAAGATTCGCAATTCATGTTCAAATAGATAGCATAAAGAAACACTCTTAGGCCACTATGAAAATAAGTTGAAGAATCACAAAACTTTTATTGAAGAAACTCAGAAGAAGAACTAACAAGTCGTTTTCATCGATGCTTTTACAAATGATCGTTCTTCGCAATACAGCTCTCGATCTCATCCATCTTCTAACAAACACTTCCAGCCAATGAACTTATGCCACGAGCCCCTTTTACATCCTTACTAGTCTCCAATATTTTGATGCCACGTTGTCACTCTTATTTCCTATAACACTAGAGAGAAAGGGAAAAACCTTTTTTATGACAATCATGATCCTTTTATGATAATCATGATCCTTCTATGACAATCATGATCATTTTATGCCTCTGTTCACCTCTGTTTTTGTACTTTCTGGTAGCAAAAAGACTTAAAAGAGAAAGAGAAGGTAACCTTTTTCAATTTTTTGCTCTTCTTCGAAAACAGAGGGAAGATAAAAAAAAGGCAAAAGACATTGACTCGGTCTTTTAAGATCAATGAATCAGTAACATGTCTTAATCCAAACCAGTGAATGAATAATAAACATTCTTAGTTTCTTTGAAAATCTCAAGTGTTAATAATGCAATGGTCGTCTCTTACTTTGTTTTTACCTATTGTGTTAGGTCCATAGTTAGTAAAGTCCACCATTTTATGCCCTCAGTATGAAGATATGTTGAATTCATACCCTAAAATTATGTACCGTGCTAAAACATACCCAAACTAAATTAAAAAAAAAATCAAATTAGTGATCAAATTTATTGTTTTGGGCTTATTTATGCATACGTACTAACTTCCTTAACTTTCCGTTGAAATACTCTGACGTGGCTATCATGTCAATAACAAAATGAGGCCATTTCATACCTCAAGTATGGCGATATATTGGATTCATACCCGAATTATAAGACCGTGCCAAAACATATCTCAACTAAGTAAAGCCTCTTATTTAATGTCCAAATTTCTCGTTTTGTGTTTACTTATGTATACGCTATAATTGGATATATAATGGTCGACTTTCCTTTATAACCATGTTGTCAATTTCACTAACCATAATGATATCCTTTTGTCCATCGTTAATAAAACAACGTCATATCAAGAAAAATGATTTTTAAAAAATGAGGCAATCTACCTTCTTTAAATCCACCTAGTTAACAAGTCCACCCTACCCAATTAATCTCATTCTTCAAAAGATTATTTTCCTCTAAAATTTTCAGAGACTATGGAATGAATATCATCTCCTTGTGTCGATGATTATCTTCTTCTTCTCATCTCCTTGTTTCTCATTCCCAAATTTTTAGATTATTTATCAATCTATCATTTTTCCAATTAGTCAATGGAAACAAGAGATGAGAAGAATAAAGCATATCATCGACACAAGGAGATGAGATCAAATTTCTTTAAAAAAATCTTGAACGATATTCTTTTATTAACATGGTCAAAACAACGCCATTTTGATTAGTGATATCAATGACATGGTTACAAGGGAACATCGACCATTTCATATCTCAAATATGAGATGTGCATAAGTAAGCACAAAACAATAAATTTGGGCACTAAATATAAGTTTTTATTTAGTTGGGATATGTTTTAACACGATACTATAGTTCATGTATGAATCCAACATATCATCATATTTGGAGTACGAATGACTTTCTTTCCTGATTGACGTGGCAACAACGTCGACATATTTAATAGAAAGTAACGTCGACATATTTAGCGGAAAGTTAATGGAGTTAGGGTGTATGCATAAATAAGGACAACACTAAACATGATTTTTTACTTAGTTAGATATGTTTTAGCATGACACTATAATTCGGGTATGAGTCTAACATATCTTCATACTTAGGGTATGAAATGGCCAAATTTTCTTGAGAGTTAGTTGGTTTAGGTTATTTGGAACTTTGTCTTTTTGATTGGACCCTCTGTTTGGCATTTCGTTAAATAATAATACAAGAGTTAAAAAAAAGAAAAGAATAAACAAAATTATCTTTGGCATATAAATTATAACTTAAATGCCATCCAATCCAATCCGCAATGACAACATTCAGTTGGAACTGTCAGGGATTGAGAGGCAACCTGACAGTTCGACATCTTGAGGAAATGTGTCGTGAACATTTCTCGGGCTTTGTGCTTCTCCTAGACACTAAAAACTCTAGTTCTCACATTAGTAGTTTACAAAGATTGTTGCGGTATGATCAGAGCTTTGTAGTGAATTCAGTGGGTCTAAGCGGAGAGTTAGCGTTGTTCTGGAAAGATTCACACAAGTTGGAAGTTTTATATTCTAGTAGTAAAGTGATTGATACAAAGGTTGAAGAATGAGGAGTTAAGTACTTCATTACTTTCGTATATGGGGACCCAAATAGAATGCATAGACAAGAGGTGTAGGATGAAATTACCACCATAGAGATGAAGCATGATTCCTCATTGGTGATTTCAACGAGTTAATGGATAATTCTGAGAAGTTGGGGGCACGATCAGGCCGAAAGTATCTTTCCAGGCATTCAGAACATTGGTTACAGAATGTGGAATCAAGAAAGTACCTTACTCTGGAAATAAGTAATCTTGGGTAGGGGTTCGTGAGATCATCAATGGTAATGTCCTCAAAAAAAAATGTGGATTCAATGTAGACTCGATCGAGCCTTTGGGAACTCTGAGTGGTTCCGGCTATTTCCTCGATCTCACGTTGAATACTTAGCCTGCTGGGGCTCCGATCATCGGGCATTGCTGACAAGTGTGCATGGCAAGACCACGAGGCAGAGAGGAAGATTCAATTATGATCATAGATGGTGCGCAAAGCCTGGCTTTGTGGATTCAATACGCAGAGGGTGGAATTTTCAGAATAATCGTGGGGGCTTTATCGAATTGAATTGGTGCTTGTAGGAAAGAGATAGCTAAATGGAAGAGAAACTCATATGGTAGCTCAAAAATCCAGATGAAGCGAATTAAAGTTGACCTTGATATCGAATCTGAAAAGCAACGGCCAAACCTCCAACGGATGTCTAGTCTGAAAAAGGATCTAATACAAGCAGTTCATGATGAAGAGATCTATTGGAAACAAAAAAGCAAGATGGATTGGGTTAAAGATGGTGATCATAACACCAAATGTTTCCATGGTAAATGAAGACAAGACATAGAAAGAACATCATTCAATCGCTCAAGGATAACAATGGAATTGAGCATTTCTATGAACCATAAAAGGACAAATAGCTCTTGAATATTTCAAAACTCTGTTTAAATCATCGAATCCACATATGAGGGATGAGCTTTTCCACAACTTTCAGCCACAGGTTACTCAAAAGATGAATGACTATTTCACTAAACCGGTTGGTGATGTTAAAATAAGGAAGGTTGTGAAAGCTATCAAAAGTGATAGTGCACCCGGGTTTGATGGCATGACGGGAGCCTTCCTTCAACGTTCTGGAACATAACACGTGATCAAGTCACGAAAGAGGTGAAGCTTTTCTTCGAGTCTGGGGATCTACCGAAAGACAGCAACTTCACGTAGCTTTTCTTATTGCCTAAGAAACCGAATTCGTGTGTCATGATCGATTTAAGACCAGTTAGCTTATGTTCGGTCTCGTACAAGATAATATCCAAGATCTTGTGTGGGTGTCTTAAAAGGTTTCTTCCGCAACTTGTCTCTCCTACACAAGGTGCATTTATCTCCGGAAGATTAATCTCGAACAATATATTGGTCGCTCACGAGATGGTTCATGGCTTGAAAACGAACCCGGTGTGTAAGGATGATTTTATTGGGATCAAAACGGATATGTCTAAAGCATATGACCGAGTTGAATGGGATTTCTTAGAGAAGTTGTTTAACATGATGGGTTTTGCTCAATGATGGATTACATGGATCATGACTTGTGTTCGTTCGGTCTCTTACACAATTTTGATCAATGGACAAACTTATGGATATGTGAAGCCGGAAAGAGTTATCCTCTAAGGAGATCCTCTTTCTCCTTTTCTTTTTATTCTGTGTGCCGAAGCACTAGCCCACGTCATGAACAGACCCGAGCTTGATGGGAGCATAACAGGCATGAAAATCGCAACACATAGCCCATCAATCCATTACTTAATCTTTGCCGATGATAGTTTCTTCCTATGCCGAGCAACTTTCAATGAATGTACTGCATTTCTCCGGTGTTTAAAGTTATATGGTGATGCCTCCGGCCAAGAAATCAACTTTCAGAAATCAGTTATTACCTTTGCGAAGAATATCGATCCAATCATCAAGAGATTATTATCATGTTTCTTAGGAATTCATAAGGAAGGTTGGGATGGATCATATTTGGGTTTGCCAAAATGTTTTAGTGGGTCAAAGGAAAAGTTATTGGCTTTTATTGGTGAAAAATTGAACAAAAGGCTTAGTGGATGGTACACCAAAACGCTTTCTCTAGAGGGAAAGGAGGTGCTCCCCAAGTCTATTGCCATGGCCTTGCCAATCTGTGCTATGTGGGCTCTACAAAGTGTCTGTGACCTGCATTTGAAAGATGTTATGGTGGCCTTGGATTGTAAGGGTGCATTTGACGTATTGATTAACCCATCAGGTTGGCCAAAGTTTCGACACTATGTTGATCAAATTAGAGAAGTACAAAGAGATTTTGACATTTGCTTCTTTGAGTTTGAAGAAGCAAAGACAAATTTAATCTCCCAAAACATTGCTAAGAGTGTCACTAGGGATGGACGTTTTCATTCGTACTTAGCGATGGGTGGTCCGGCTTGGCTTAGTTACATTCGTTTGTGTCTTCTTTAGGTGTTTGGATGTATTTTCCTCTTTTGATTATTATGTACCACTCGGTTTGCTATTAAAATAAAACACAGACGATTAAAAAAAAAAGAATATAACTTAAATGTCAATAGTGAACATGCCTATATGACAAGAACCACCAACTCCATGTGCACCAAAAAAAAAACAAACAAAATATTACTGACTCTGTATTACAATGGAAGGTTAACCCTTTTTAAAAGAGAAAAAAAAAACAGTAGATTCTCAGTCTACGATGCTCATGACGATTTAACAATAATATGAATCACTTGCATTGAGATACGAGAGAGAGAGAGAGAGAGAGAGAGAGAGAGAGAGAGAGCACTGGAGGAACGAACAAAGAAGGAAAGGATAGTGTTGGTTCCACTTCCATTACAAGGACATATGACTCCAATGATGCAACTTGGTACAGCTCTTAACAAGAAGGGCTTCACAATCACAGTTGCTCTGGGAGAGTTCAATCGAGTAAGCTCTTCGCAACATTTCCCTGGTTTTCAATTTGTCACCATACCAGAAACCGTACCAGTCTCTCAACACGAAACACTCGGAGTAGTCGAGTTTCTTGTGAAGCTAAATCAAACCAGTGAGGCAAGCTTCAAGGACTGTATAGCTCAGTTGTTGCTACAACAAGGAAATGATATTGTCTGTATCATCTACGACGAGCTCATGTATTTCTCTGATGCTGCTGCTAAGGAGTTCAAGATTCCGAGTTTCATATTCTGCACTGGCAGTGCTACAAATCAAGTTTGCGCTTGTATATTAAGCAAACTTAATGCTGACAAGTTCTTGATCGACATGGAAGGTATCCAAAACTAGCTTTATTACCCATTCTGCAATCCATTTTTTATCCGCAAAAGGTTAAGTTTTTTTAACATTTCAGATCCTGAAGAGCAAGCCAGAGTGGTAGAAAATTTACATCCATTAAGATACAGAGACTTACCAACTTCAGGAATAGGGCCATTAGAGCGGTTTTTGGAGATATGTAGAGAAGTAGCTAACAAAAGAACAGCTTCAGGTGTTATCATCAACACGACGAGCTTTCTAGAGAGCTCCTCTTTGTCATGGCTGCAGAAAGAAGTCAGAGTTCCAGTGTACCCATTAGGCCCACTTCACATTACAGCTTCGATGAGTTGCAGTTTACTGGAGGAGGACATGAGCTGCATTGAATGGCTAAACACGCAGAAACCAAGGTCAGTCATATACATAAGCTTAGGAAGCATAGCTCACTTGGAAACCAAAGAAGTCTTGGAGATGGCTTGGGGATTGTATGATAGCAAGCTTCCTTTCCTATGGGTCATCCGACCAGGATCCATCCCAGGCTTCGAGACATTGCCGGAGGAAGTCACTAAGATGGTCTCAAAGAGAGGTTATATTGTGCAATGGGCTCCGCAGAACAAAGTACTTGGACATCCTTCAGTGGGAGGATTCTGGAGCCACTGTGGGTGGAATTCAACACTCGAGAGCATTGTCCAAGGAGTTCCATTGATTTGCAGGCCTTTCAACGGTGAACATAAGTTAAACGCAATATATATAAAAAGCGTTTGGAGAGTTGGGATTCAGATTGAAGGTGAAGTGGAAAGAGGAGGGGTAGAGAAAATCATGAAGAGATTGATGGTAGATGAAGAAGGTGTGTGCATGAGAGAGAGGGCTCTCATTTTGAAAGAAAAGCTCAAAGTCTCTGTAAGCTATGGAGGGTCATCGTACAACGCATTAGATGAGTTTGTCAAATACTTAAAGACAGAGTGAAGAAGTTGAACATTATGTATGAGTAGAGATAACTGAACTGTTAGATCAAAGCTTCATCTTCTATTCCAAAAAAATACATATGTGGTTGTTTTATGCAAATAAAAAGGAAATTCAAATCAGAAATAGTATCTCTTTTGGCTGTTTTCTCAAGATAGACTTGATGCAAAAAAGACAAAGACAATTTTTATGAACATCTTTATAAGATGATGCCAAAGGCAAGAAACGACCAAGAACATAAAAGCATATTTGTTTTTTTCTTTGGTTACTCTCTAACAAGAAAAGAGATATAACCTAACCACCTTATTGTATTCACATACATCATCCACCACATGCTTCACATGTAGTGTCGAGAGCAATCAAAACGAAATACGGATGAATCAACGTCCACAAATCTGATATTTATATGAGAAAACATACTTCTTTAACTAAATCTCACCGCAAAGAAAGAAGAATCAGAGGACCAAAGTTCCCCGAACACGCAGAGCACGAAACTGAGAAGACTATTTCTGAGCAGGTTTTGGAAAATGAAGGAAAAGCCGGCGAGGAGGGTAGTGTTGGTTCCAGCACCAGCTCAAGGACATATATCTCCAATGATGCAACTTGCGAAAACTCTACACTTGAAAGGTTTCTCAATTACAGTTGCTCAGACTAAGTTCAACTACTTTAGCCCTTCAGGTGACTTCAATGATTTCCAGTTTGTCACCATTCCGGAAAGCTTACCGGAGTCGGATTTCGGGAATCTCAAACCAGTACTGTTTCTGCTTAAGCTCAACAAAGAGTGTCCGCAGAGCTTCAAGGAATGTTTGGGTCAGTTGTTGCTGCAACAAAGTAATGAAATCTCATGTGTCATCTATGATGAGTTCATGTACTTTGCTGGAGATGCAGCCAAGGAGTTTATGCTTCCAAACATTATTTTAAGCACCACAAATGCCACGACCTTTTCTTGTCGATATGTCTTTGAGAAACTCTACGCAAGCAATGTCTTGGCTCCCCTGAAAGGTGCTTTTAAGTTCTAAATTCCTGGTTTTCGCTAGTAGTCAATAGTCTTGTAACAATAAGGTTTTTGATCTTTTCACAGAACCCAAAGAACAACAAGAAGACCTAGTGCCAGAGCTTCATCCTCTGAGATACAAAGACTTTCCAATTTCACCGTTTGCATCATTAGAAAGCATATTGGAGTTGTATAGGAATACAGTTGACAAACGTACAGCTTCCGCTGTGATAATCAACACAGCGAGGTGTCTAGAAAGCTCAACTTTGTTGTGGCTGCAACAAAAACTAGAAATTCCACTGTATGCTCTAGGCCCTCTTCACATGGTGGCCTCGGCTCCTACGAGTCTGCTTGAAGAGAACATGAGCTGTATTGAATGGTTGAGCAAACAAAAGGTGAACTCGGTGTTATACATAAGCTTGGGAAGCTTAGCTTTGATGGATATCAAGGGTGTGATGGAAATGGCTTGGGGATTGGCTGCTAGCAACCAACACTTCTTATGGGTGATCCGACCAGGGTCAATACATGGTTCAGAATGGATAGAGTCCTTGTCTGAGGAGTTTGGTAAATTGGTTTCAGATCGAGGTTACATTGTGAAATGGGCTCCACAGAAGGAAATACTTGCTCATCCTGCAGTAGGAGGGTTTTGGAGCCATTGTGGATGGAACTCGACACTAGAAAGCATTGGGGAAGGAGTTCCAATGATCTGCAGGCCGTTTTCCACCGATCAAAAGGTGAATGCGAGGTACTTGGAGTGCGTGTGGAGAACTGGGATTCAAGTTGAGGGTGAGCTAGAGAGAGGAGATGTTGAGAGAGCAGTGAAACGGCTAATGGTAGGTGAAGAAGGAAAGGAGATGAGAAAGAGAGCCGTCAGTTTGAAGGAGAGGCTGAGAGCTTCAGTTAGAAGTGGAGGTTCTTCACACAAGTCACTAGATGAACTTGTACAGTTCATGAGGACTCTGTGAAAGCATATTAGAATTTACTTCACCATATCATATCTGCCAGTGAAAAAAGAAGGTTAAAAAGGTCTTTATGTTGAAGAAATCAAGCTCCTCCGACAAAATCAATGGATGTTAAGCATTCTATATACCTTTTTATATTCCGAGAATAATATCAAAAGGGTGGACACAAAAGTGATCTGAGGATAAGGTTGTTGTTATGTTAATGTATGATGTGTAGAGACAGGGATATATATTAATGGGAATAAATGTTTCTTTATAAGATTATGATCTTGTATTGGAGACGAAAAGGTTATAAATCATTATCTAAATCTCAATGTAGAACCTTCCGTAGACAAGTAAAAGAAAGACTTTCGCTTTTGTTGGAAAGTCACTTTCTTCCTTTTTGTTGGAAGTTCATTGGTATGTACCTCTCCAATCCAATGAAAGGTTATTAGTCTATAGACTAAAAGTAAACAAATATGAAGATTGTGTCTGACGCCATCTCAAAGAAATAAACAATCAACAAATGCGAAGAAACCCCACCAGAGATGCTCTTGGTTATCTCTCTAATAAGTCTACAGACAATAAGCAAAGAGACTTACCTCACAAAATAGAAAATGAGTATATAATTTTTGCTCCGAGACTACTGACTGGTTTTAGCTTTCACATGATATTTGTTGCATAATCCAGTTAGGACTTGGGGTGGAAAACTCGGCAAAAGACAAGAAATTATCAACGGAAATGACGAAGTGGAAAGATAGCAGAAGCCACGGACCTGTAACAATAATCAAATAAGATCAAAACCTGCAAAGGTGCAAGAGAATTTCAGAAGAGTGTAACTAATCCTTCACCAACTCTTTTGCAATTACAACACATTTACAAGAAGAGAAATGCATATTCTGTCTGAATCCAAAAGTATCAAGAGACATAAAACACAAGGAACATAAACCTAGCACTTTGGTGACTCTGTTTCTATAAGCGAATTAGTCAAGTGCAGTACTAGTGTAGCACTGCATATAACTTTACGTACACAAAATAAAAAAAACAATAGCAAGGCACAAGACACATATACTAACTAGTAACTCTCTTATGTCTAGAGCAAATTTCTGTTAGTGTCACCCAATGTTAGTTAAATATCTCCATTGAGTAATTTAGACACACCCTTCTCAAGAAACAACCTGAAGAACAGCTTATAATTCTGAAGACTAATCGACTCTAATCTCGATTATGTTAGTTCTCAAGTCACATTAGAACAATGTAAATACTTCTCAAGAGCATTTCAACTTAGCACGAGAATCCTTGAATCAAATTTGGTAATGTTAGCTCCGTTAACATTACCAAACAAGTAGTTAAAAATCTTAAGACAGAAACTTAAAAGACTCGTTTCATATAGTAAAGATAAAATTTAGGATCAAATCGTGTAAGAATTTAGCTGTACTTAAAAGAGAGAAACATGACTAACAATCAGTTCAACGAGCAGAAAAAAGCTCACCGATCTCTCCCTCATTGAACCATCTATAGACTGATTTCAATTCTCATTTGCGCTTCCACCACCAACCGGAGGATAAGACGCCATGGATCCGTACTTGTTCTGCTGCATCATATATGGATTTGAGTCAAACGAACCAGGTACACCGCTTCCACGATGATTATGATGATAAGGATCATGGGCGTGATTTTGGTGATGATATCCTTGCATACCCATATGATGTGCATAAACAGGCATCTGCATCATTGGCGGCGCTCCGTAAGGCACCGTAATAGGCACTCCCACGTGTCCACCCGCCGATCCACTCCCTTGGCCACCTCCGATGTCTTGAAAGCTCTGGGGAGGCACAGGCGTTGAGGAGAAGAGCTTATCGGAAGAAGACGGACCTTCCGTCGTTAATCCCTGCATCCGCTTGAGATATAGCCTGTATTTCTGTAGATGAGAAGCTACGTTCTCTCGAGTTAGTCCTTCGACGTTCATTAGCTGCATAATCGTTTTCGGCACGGCGTTTTTAATGCCTAAGTGAGCCACAACGTCCACGAATCTCTTGTGCAGCTGCGGCGTCCACACCAGACGAGGCCGTTTCAGTGTCTTCCCACTAGGATCTTCAGTTCCCGAATCTCCTTCCTCCGCCGCCACTGCATCCACCGTAGAAGGATCCACACCGTCAGATGTCTTTTGCTTCTTCGAATCCGATCCAGGACTGCTCGATCCGACCCGATCTTCCGCCTCCACAGCGACGCCAGTTTTGAAACTAGTGCTGTTGTTGTTTGAGGAAGAGGTGTTGGCTCCGGAAGATCCACCGCGTAGCGACGAGAACGTCGTCTCCGATGCTCGATTTACATCCTGAATCGTACGGCTCCGTTCAGGTGTGATGCTAAAAGCCATCGCAAGATTCGGGGGAATTAGAGACTGAGAGAGCGATGTCAAATCTTCGTCGGTAGGTAGCCCCATCTCCCATTCTAGAACCCTATCTCCGTCGCCGGAAACTTCGAAATCGCTCATCCTCACTTCCTCTCCCATTTTTCACTTGTCTAATTTCTCGAAAATTCAGTTAGAGATTAAGCACTTAAGAAGCTCAAAATCAAGGATCAGAGAGATAAGGGAAAAGCAAGATTGAAAATTCGTGGAGAAGTTTGGTTTGTGACGATGAGCAATTTTCAAAAGAGAGAAATTACTCAATTTGTGTTTTTTAAAAAAAAAATCTTTTAGGAGTAAAAATGAAAAAGCAAGAAAAAAGAGAAGAGAAAAAGCGCAAATATCTAATTCCAGATTGGCCTTGGGTTAGTGCCAACGTGGACGAGTTAGATAGATATTTTAGATCTTCTAAAATATCTGACACGTGTGTAAACTCAACCAATGTTTAGCGAGTGTAAGTTCTATAACATAGTCGCGCTAATAGGTGATTACAGACGAAATTACTAAAGTAGGATGAGCAGTGTGGTTTGAGAAGGACCAAGTAAGTAATCTCTGTGGGGTTTTCAGTAATTAACAATCGAGTTTACCAAGTTGCTTTTTGTGGGCCCAAGAGAGAAAGTGGGCAGATCCGATGGGTTCGGCCAGCTGGAGAGAGAAAATAGGAGAAAGATTCGGTGATAAGTATGTACGATACTTACACGCATTCACAGATCTGAGCCGTTGGATTGTGATTTTAGATATTTAGAGAAGCGTCTCAGGATCAATCTAACGACACAAAATGGCAAGTACGCCACGAGTTGTTCATTATTTACAAACGAAGAAAAAAATTAATCTAGAAAAGCGAAAATGTTATGCCGCAGCATTTCGGGTTCGACTACGAGCAAAGGACCCAAAATACTCGAATCGAATCCGATTTGAACCAAGATTATATTTGAACGGGTTTTGATTTCGAGTATTTCGAGTTTTGGATAATATCTCAACCCGACCTAAACACGAACGGATATCCCGAAAAACCCAAAAAATCCGAAAAATTCGGATCCGAATCTGAAACTAGAATAAATATCCGAAGATATCTAAATACTCGAAAATACCTGGAATATCCAATAAAATACTTCATAATATCCGCAAAAATACCTAAAATATCTTATACAAACCCGAACAATCTGGAAAAAAACTGAAAATATCTGAAAAACCTGAAAAGTTTGAACTATTTGTAATACCCGAACCCGAATACTCGAACCGAAATTATCCGAACTCACGTCTATTTGAACCGAAGCTGAACAGAAAACTAAAAAGTACGTATTGTAGGGATGGAGTTCGGGACCCGGACTCGAACCCGATCCGAACCCGGTCGGGTATTTGAACGCTCAACCCTATTGTGAACTGTAAGAGAGAGGAACTATAAGGACTTTAGTGTAAATACTTGTTATACCTAGATGTCATAGTCTGCTATATATATTGTACATTTCACATTCAATAAGATATCCTTTTACAAACATTATATGGTATAAGAGCTTTACGTTTCCAGACCTATTTTTTTTAGCCGCCAATCCCATTTCAAACCTCATCCCTTTCCACCATGGCCGCCAACGCTGCTGAACCCATTGCCATCACCGAAACACCGACCCTTCTCCATGTGAACATGAATAGTGTCACAAAGCTAACCTCCTCCAACTTCCTCATGTGGAGTAGACAAGTTCATGCCCTACTCGATGGGTATGATCTTGCTGCCTACATCTACACCACCACTATCCCACCGCCGGCGACAATCACCAATACCACTGGTGTTATTCCAAATCCTGCGTACACGCTTTGGAAGAGGCAAGATCGCCTCATCTATAGCGCTTTGTTTGGTGTTATCTCCATCAATGTTCAACCAATTCTCTCCTCTGCCACTACATCCGCAGAGATATGGTCTACTCTCTCCAATCTCTACGCTAAACCAAGTCGAGGCCATGTCAAACAAATCAAAAATCAGATCAAAGAATGGACCAAGGGAGACAAGTCGATTGATGAGTATCTTCAAGGACTCATCACTCGATTTGATCACTTGGCTCTCTTAGGCAAAGCCATCGATCATGAAGACCAGGTAGAACATATACTTCAAGGTCTTACTGATGATTATAAGAATGTTGCAGATCAGATTGAGGGTCGGGATATTGCACCATCAATCTCCGAAATACACGAGAAGCTTCGTAACCGTGAGGCTAACCTTAAAGCCTCAATGGTCTCCTCTCTCTCACTTCTGGCAACGGCGAACCAAGCCAGCTACCGTGGCCCATCAAACTACCGCGACAACTCACGGAACAACCGCCAAAATCAAATGTGGCAACAACAACAACAGTTCTCGCCTCGCCCTCCCAACAACGCTCAACGTGGCTATCAAGGTAAATGCCAAATCTGCAGTGTCTACGGTCACAGTGCACGTCGTTGCCCGCAGCTCTTCTCTCCCTCTTCCTCTACCCAAGCGACGCCTCCTCCGTACGCACCATGGCAGCCACGAGCTAACGTTGTCACAACTCCAAACTTCAATGCCAATACATGGTTAGTTGATAGTGGCGCCACACATCACCTAACGTCCGACCTCAACAATTTAGCCTTACATCATCCATACCATGGAACAGATGATGTCACCATTGCCGATGGTTCTGGTTTGCACATCTCTCATACTGGCTTTGCTTATTTCAATACAACCTCTCGTCCTATTGAATTACGCGATGTTCTTTGTGTTCCCGATGTTCAGAAAAATCTAATTTTTGTTTATCGACTTTGTAACAGTAACAAGGTTTCTGTGGAATTCTTTCCTGCACATTTTCAGGTGAAGGAGCTCAACACGGGAACCCCGTTGCTCCAAGGCAAGACACAGAACGAGCTTTATGAGTGGCCTGTAACCAAACCAAACGCCTCCATCTTCTTCGCCTCCCTAACCCCAAAAACAACAACTCAATCTTGGCATTCGCGCCTTGGTCATCCTTCTTTTCCAGTTTTAAAAACTCTTGTTGAGCAATTTTCTTTACCACTTTCCTGTTCTTTAAAAGATAATTTCTCTTGTTCTGATTGTTTAATAAACAAAAGCCACAAACTTCCTTTCTACACAAACACCATCAAATCAACTTATCCTCTTGAGTATCTATACACCGATGTATGGTCCTCTCCCATTCTCTCCTTTGATAATAACAAATACTACCTCATCATTATCGACCACTTTTCTCGATATACCTGGCTTTACCCACTTAAACAAAAATCCCAAGTCAAAGAAACCTTTATAGCTTTTAAAGTCCTCGTCGAGAACAAACTCCACCGTCAAATCGGAACGCTTTATTCCGATAATGGCGAGGAATTTATTGCTCTCCGACAGTTTCTCACCTCCGCTGGCATAACCCATTTAACCACACCTCCTCATACTCCCCAACTCAATGGCATATCCGAACGAAAACATCGCCATGTTGTTGAAACCAGCCTCTCATTGCTGTCGAAAGCCAAAGTACCAACCAAATATTGGAGCTTTGCTTTCCCGACAGCGGTTTACCTAATAAACCGCCTACCTACTCCCGTCCTTGACCATGACTCGCCCTATTACAAACTTTTTGACCAACATCCCAACTACATGAAGTTAAAAGTATATGGATGTCTCTGTTACCCATGGTTACGACCATATACTTCCAACAAACTTGACCCGCGCTCTCTACCATGTGTTTTCATCGGCTATTCTCTTACACAGAGCGCTTACTTGTGCCTTGAACCAAACACTGGTCGTATCTATTCCTCTCGACATGTACACTTTGTTGAAGACGAGTTCCCATTCAAACATTCCTCATCCTCACCATCTGTTACAAGACAACCCGTTACCGAACCATCCTATCTCATCGCAGCCACCGCTATTCCCACAGCTCCCACTCATATTGCTCCTCCGTCAATGCCGCCGTGTTTGTCTCTGACACCGTCAATGCCAGGAACGATGCTTCCACAGTCACCAAACACAGAGGCTTCTACGACAACACCAAACCCACAAACAGGCCCAAATCCATCCTCAAACCAATCCACATCTTTAACACCAAGCCCACATAACTCACCAGGCCCAACACCAACAAATCACACTTCTCCCATTCAAAGCCCACCAAGCCCCAATCCACATACTTCATCCTCCACCTCTCCGACATCTGCTTCCAATACACCAATATCGCCGTCACCTAACCCGCCATCACCGCCCTCTCCACTGCTAAACCACCATCCCATGCGCACCCGAGCCAAAAATAATATCACTAAGCCTACTCAAAAATTAAACCTCACCGTATCTACAAATCCGACAAACCCAAAACTCCCTCAAACCGTCGCAGAAGCCCTCAAAGATCCGCGATGGCGACAAGCTATGTATGAAGAGATCAATGAATTCTCAGCAACGGAACATATATTCTTGTGCCACCAGCACCGCACCAGAACGTCATTGGAGGTAAATGGATTTTCACCATAAAGTACTTACCAGATGGTCAAGTTGACAGGTACAAAGCTCGCCATGTCGCGAAAGGCTACACACAACAACATGGATATGACTTCTCCGAAACGTTCAGTCTGGTCATAAAAGCTACTACAATACGTTTGGTTCTTCATGTTGCGGCTACTAAGAATTGGCATATAAGACAACTTGATGTCAATAATGCTTTTCTCCAAGGCTCTTTAACCGATGAAGTCTATGTTACACAACCACAAGGTTTTGTTAACAAAGACTTCCCGAATTATGTCTGTCGACTACGGAAAGCTCTCTACGGTCTTCGCCAAGCACCAATGGCCTGGTATCAAGAGTTATGCCAATACTTGCTTACTATTGGATATGTCAATAGCACGGCAGATACATCATTCTTCACCAAGCAAGTAGGCAACGATATCACATATGTCCTCGTCTATGTCGACGACATGTTGATAACGGCCAGCAACCATACTCTTCTTCGCCATGACATTGCCCAACTCGCAGCTCGATTTTCGATCAAAGATTTGGGAGAAGCTACATATTTTCTGGGTATTGAAATCTCGCGGTCTCACAGAGGCATTCATCTGCGACAAACAAAATACATACTCGATCTACTCAACAAAACAAAGATGCAAAACGCCAAACCTACTTCCTCTCCAATGTCACCAACGCCAAAGCTCTCCATTACCTCTGGAACACGCTTAATTGATGCCACTGAATGTCGAAAGGTGGTTGGAAGCTTACAATATTTGTCCATAACACGCCCGGACATATCATATGCAGTAAACCGATTATCTCAGTTTATGCAACAACCTACAGACCTCCACTGGCAAGCCGTAAAACGAGTGCTCCGCTATCTCCTCGAAACGACAACGCATGGCATCGTGCTTTGATCGGACTCCCCGTTGACATTACATGCGTATTCTGACGCAGATTGGGCAGGTGAAACAGATGATTTTGTCTCAACAAATGCTTATATTGTGTACATTGGCAGGAATCCTATTTCATGGTCCTCGCGGAAACAACGAGGCATTGCACGCTCCTCCACCGAAGCCGAGTATCAATCTGTCGCTAACATCGCTTCCGAGCTCCGCTGGGTTTGTTCTTTATTCACTGATCTCGGCATTCACATACACAACACACCCGTCATATATTGTGACAATGTAGGTGCAACTTACTTGTCCGCCAATCCAGTCTTTCATTCCCGAATGAAGCATCTAGCCCTTGACTATCATTTCATAAGAGATAATGTCCAAGCCGGCGCGTTAAGAGTCACTCACATTTCCACAAAAGATCAACTCGTCGACGCTCTCACCAAAGCACTCCCGAGAACTCGTTTTCAAGATATTATGTCCAAGATTGGAGTCAACAAATTGTCTTCATCTTGCGGGGGCATGTAAGAGAGAGGAACTATAAGGACTTTAGTGTAAATACTTGTTATACCTAGATGTCATAGTCTGCTATATATATTGTACATTTCACATTCAATAAGATATCCTTTTACAAACATTATATGAGCTTCGTAATAATTCGAGAGAAAACGTTTCTTTCAGATATAGGTGTGCATTATTGATAGCTTGAGTTTTCACCTGATTAAACTACTGCAAGCGCACAATTAAACACGTTGTAGTGGTTCGAGATCGAATCCATAAGGATAAATTGTCACACGTACAAAAATAAGATCAACTACGGCTAAGGCTAAAAAGGAGAAGTAGTGATGGAACTAAGAATGAAAGCAAGAACACAAGTAAGCAACGAAAGTAGAGACACGAATTCGATGGGGATAAATCAATCAAGAAAAGCGTTGGGTACAAGGTATTCTCAGAGAATTCAAGTCATTATCATTGTCAGGTTAATTAACAGAAAACAAGATTAAGAACTGTCTCGAACTCAAATCACTAAGTTAGAATCAACCTACTTCCGTAGCGTTAATTCTCTATGTTATAGAATCCTCGAGACTAACTTCCATTGAATTTCGAATTCTAAACATGCATTAGATTCAGGCTTAATAAGTTCATAATGCGCAATAACATCAACTTCTGTTGGCTAAGAATGCTTTGCTCATTTAACACAGATTCATGCATTCAAGAAATCAAATCTTCGGTGTATTGAAAATCCTAAGAACAGACATTAGGTCACGAATCTAATTTCCGCATTAAACATGGTGATAAACGAAGATCCAATAGATAATTTCTCGGTCTAAACAACCTAAAAATGATAAATCCCGAAAACCCCTTGTGAGATCCCTAAACCCAACTAGAGAACTATTCACACATATTCAAAGAACAATCACAAAAAAATCAATAGAAACATCATGTAGTTGAATAGAATATAAAAAGAGGGTTCATAAATCTTTTCTAAGTACGGATGAGAAATTTTCTCCCTTATAAAACTCAAATATCCTTCACAACTTAGAAAAATAGCATAATAACCTTAAAAAACACGAGTTTGTATGTTATATAAGTATCCAAGTCGAGTCGGATCTTTTCTGATAGGTTTGGATCATGTTTTCGGTAATTTTCGGGTATAACGTTTGATCGCACCGTTGGATTTCCTTTAAACCACCTCCAAATTAAAGCTACCTCGCGTGCTATCTTGTGTCAAAATTTCAGCTTGATCCAACGGTGGGAAGGCTATAAACCATTACAAAGCTTCTGACGTTTCAGCACGTTCCTACATTCCAAAATGTCTGTTTTGGTCCCGAATTGTTTTTCTCTCTCTAAAGCAACTTAAAACCTGTAAAAATATTAAAAATCACCAAAAGACTCCAAAACAACTTTTATACATAATAAAACACCATATTTTCTAACTAAAAATCAAGTAAAAATTCGTAAAAACACAAACATCAAATCCCCTAGACTTGAATCTTTGCTTGTACTCAAGTAAAGGAAACGAAGATTAAATTGAAGGATAAGAATTTTGAAAGTAGGGGACTCAAACACTTTAAATATACTTTACCTTGCGCTTAGATTCACTAACCACATAAATGAGAAATTATCAGAACATTTTCCCCAAGATCATCATGATTTCGCAAGCTCATCCATACTCTGAACTCTGTACTTACAAGACTCAAATTCATGTAATCAACTCTCTACATTAATTAATTTATTTTTCAAATTTAAAATAAAACTTCAATTTTTGAAAGTAATATATTACAATATTAATATTTTCAAAATAATATTTTTTTTATAGAAAATGAAAAATTATAAAGTGATAAAATTTAAATTGGCAATGGTAAACATTATTAAAATAGTGCAATTCCAATCTAGAATGAGAAATGACGTTTGAGATGCTATAATCATATTCTACCCAACAACAGAAAAATTCAAGTACTGCTAAAGCATAATCACCTTTAAACGACAACATTTAATTTACTTTCAAAACTAAAGTAGTAGACATCGTTAGATCCCACAAGTGATTCTTCGAAGGCTCAAAAGCGTTTATAAGTTTTTCACATTTGGGTCAAATATCTCGCACACGCTTATGACGCTCTATTTCACTAACATAACCACTTGTCAGAAACTCCGTCATCATCACTCCAGTCAAAAACTACCTACGTGTTATTACCGTCTAATCTAACGGTGTTTACACTCACCTACAAATGCGTTATATAACAAAAATAAATTCTGTTTCTTTTCCTTCCTCATTATTTTTGGGTCAGCGATTGCCTCTACTTCGCTTTTAGATACATTTCCACCAGCCAGCAAGTCATGGCGATGATGTCTTCTAGGTTGCCGACAACAACTCTGATGACTACCATGGCAACAGTTACGATGTCTTATTGGTGCTACAGTTGCACGCGTTTAATCAACGTTTGGGTCAACCAAGATGCGAACGCCGGAGTCTTGTGTCCTTATTGGAACGGTGGTTTCATTGAGGATATTGAAGATTTTTCCGTCGCAGATGCACCATTGACTTCGCCATCTCAGCAAGTTAGGTCGGTCAAAGGTAGTCATAGATATGTGATTAGAAGCCGGAGATCCGGCCGCCGCACGTCGTTTAATCTGGTAATTGTATTACACGGAGGAACCGACGAGAGAGTTGAGAACGAAGAAGAAGGAACTACTAGGGATGGACGTGCCTATGAATTCTATTATGACGACGGATCCGGTTCGGGTCTTAGACCGCTTCCTGATTCGGTATCTGAGATTTTGATGGGATCAGGATTTGACAGGTTGCTTGAGCAATTGAGTCAGATCGAGGCATCAACTGTTGGGATCGGTAGATCTGGGAATCCTTCAGCTTCGAAATCAATAATTTTATCTTTGCTGAGAGTCGAGATCTTGGATTGTCACACAAGTGCAGAGGAGAACTGCGCGGTGTGCACGGAGGTGTTCGAGGCGGGGATGGAGGGGCGTGAGATGTCGTGTAAACACATTTTTCATGGCGATTGCATCGTGTCGTGGCTCTCGATCCGGAATTCATGCCCCGTTTGTCGAGTCGAATTACCTTCAGATCCAGTTCAAAGGAGCAACGAGGAAGAACACGCTGTGGGGAGGGTCATAATCTCAAATACTCTTAATGATGAAAAGATGATCTCTGATACTCTTACTTAATCTACCATACTCCTTACTCTTACTAAGTTTTTGTAAATCCTATTTTTTCTTTCATCTTTTATTACAAACAACTAATAAAATGAAAAAAATCAACCAATGAAATCACTCTAAAATCATCTCTCTCTCTCTCTTTTATTCGTGGGTTTCGACGATCAGCAACCGGCCACCATTGAAGCAAAAGCTTCAAACTTTAAATCTCAAAATCTTGCATCCATTCCTCCGCTATTGAAGTCTAAACTTGTAAATCAAGGTTAGTTCATGTTCTACTAGGTAGATACAAGTTAATTGAGTGAATTTGAGCTCCATTTGAGTGAAAAAAAAAGAAAATGGATTTATGCAATTTGAGGTTTAAAATTGGATTGAATGGAGCAGATAAACAAGGTTTGGGGTTTAGTTCGAATAGCAAGTTGAATTGGAAAGTAATGTCGACTGAATGCGGTTAAATCGTATGAATCATATGTAAATAAATGTTTGTGTTTAGTGAAACTTGGTGAAGCTAGTGAAACTTGGATAGTTGAGAACTTTTAAACCTGGCAAAACTTGGTAAGAAATATCTACTGACCTATAGCCAAATATGTCAAGCTTAGAAAAACTTGGTAAGAAATATCTATTGATCTGTAACCAAATATCTCAAACCTGGTAAAACTCTGAAAACAAACCTGGTAATACTTGGCATAACCTATGCAAAGTTGAGAGCATTGATGTTGGTTTTATTAATTTTGCAGGAGACAATGGGCAGTCCTTTCATAAACATATATTTTGATTATGGAGGACATTATACGAAGGCAGAAGATGGCTATGAGTTGTATCTAGAAAATAGTGAAGGATCGTATGGTATATCGTGCAGAGAGCTTGAATAGAATATTTGTGAATAAAAGGAAGTACTCTTTACTACCTTTGATTGATGCAATTTTTGAAAAAATTGCGGAATGGTTTAACCAACATAGGAAGGATGAATGTCGTAGGAGGAACAAGTTGGTGACAAACAGGAATTTGGCAAGCTATTTCGAGTATGGACCTCAAGAAGACGGCTAAAACTTTGCTTTTTCGTTTCTTTTTTGTGTGATTTGGTCGAATTTGGTAAAACTTATATATTGCATTGGTTAGATTTTGCATTTGTTTCAAACATGTTAAGACTTTGCATTTCTTTCAAACATGTTAAGACTTTGCATTTGTTTTAAGCGTATGTGGTGTATGATTTATTAGGAAAAACATGTTCGCATTTAGAATGGTTAAAATCACAACCACAATTAGTCAGGTTACAAAACAAAAAAATTAAACTGATTGTCATAAGCGAATGTAGAAGTGTTTTTTCATGGGGGCACAACTACCAAAATAAGAACAAATAGGAGTATAATATAATTTTGATTGGTGCATAGTTAAATTTATGTTAAAAATTACATTGTCATTTAAAAAACGAATGGGTGCACATGCACTCCTCCTCTCCTCTATAGTTTTGCCTCTGGTCATAATACAAATGTACAACAACTAGATTAATGATGATTAGCTTAAAAAAAAGAAAAATCGAGTTTAGTTATCGTCATATTATACACTTGACATAAAAAAGTAAACAGTTTTATGATATATTTCTTCTAAATAATCCAAAGTATTAAGAAAAGACAAAAGTTTTACCTTTATATATATATATATATATTCATGGTACTTTTCGTAAGTACTTAAATAACATATAATCATTGGCAAAACTAACATTAGATAAGTTAGAGTATGATAAAAACTAATAAAATGTGTAAATTGTAAAAAGTAAAACTTGCCAAAAATTGTATAACTTGAAACTTTGGTAAAATCTGAGTTATAATGATGATGTCAAATCATCATAAAGAAGAACTTGAGTGGGAATGACGACGCTACGTTATCAACCCAAAGGTTGTGCCGTCATTTTTTTTTTATCTTTTTAATTTTCTTATTTTTTTAGATTATTATATTTTTTTACTTTTTAATTTACCCCCTCCCCTAAAACTTAAAAATTGAAATTTTTAGGTTTCTCTCTCTTTTCAAATCTCTCTCGCCATCTCCTCCTTCAATCCTTCAATCTCTTCCAAAATTATTTCTCTGTCTCTCGCAGATCTCCTCCCTCTCCTCCTCTGACAGTATGAGTAATATCTCAGGAGCTTCGTCATCGACTGGTGGTGGTTGGCGAGGAAGAGGACGAATCCCGGGTATACCCAACCGGTGTGGAATGTCGAGGCTAGGGAAGGACCAAGAACGAGACTAGATCATTCATACCCATAAGTTTATGTGTTTGTATTCTCGTGGTCATTTTAGGAACATGGTTGTGCAAATCTAGTGTTGTTGTAACACTGTCTAATTCTTAAGACATTATTATTTAGTGTTGTTCTTGAACTTGAAATATATCAAAAAAAGCCAAAATAAGCTAAAAACAAGCCAAAATTAACTTAGTTTACGAAAGTTTCAGCAAGCATGACAAACAAAAACAAGCCAAAAGAACATCATTTTACAAAGTTATTAACAATTAAATTCCATCAAATACACAATTAAATTCCATCAAATACACAATTAAATTCCAAAGTAACATAGTTTCACAAAGTTTCACCAAAATTGACAAACAAAAAATAAGCAAAGTAACATAGTTTGACGAAGTTTTTCAAAGTTTCACTTACTCAAAAGTTCATATTCGTGTGGCAATGGATGACAGTCAAACCCCATAGCAAAGCATGTTCTCTAAGAGAATAACAAATTGGAACGTCGTTTACAACAAACCAAATTTGCTTCTTCTTTTTTAGAGAAGTCGTCCTTAGAAGGAGCATCCACATTCCCATACATTTGTGGCTTGTTCTCTTCTTACTCAAATGGAACCATATGTGTTTGAACTGCGGGTGGTCGTAAACCAAGCCATCTCCCCCTTTTTGTACGTAAGCTTTTCTACTATCGTCACCATCTTTGTAATGTTACACTTTTTCGAGAGTTTCACCGTCTTCGCATATTTGGTTCGAGGGAAATATGTGTTCAATGGTTGTAACGGTTTCCTTTCTTCCTCTGATTCTTCCTCCGATTTTTCCTCTGATTCCTACCATAAAGAAAGTTCCACCAAATCTTACCAAGTTTTATCTTTTTTATTACAAAATCTCAATTTCACAACACGAACATAGTTATGCTAAATCTTACTTAGTCTTTCAAAACTTTAAAGACTAACCACTTTATCCTCGCCACCTTCGGGTTGTGTTTTCGTTTCTTTCTCTTCAGGATCCAATTTCTCTTCTTCTCTTGAATCGGAATTCTCTTCCTCCTCCGTCGATTTTGTCACATCATCGGAATTTGTCGGATTCTCGCTCGGATCATAAGAAACATTTTCATTCTTTGTTCGAGTCATGGCCACAAACCTTCAAAATTAAAAACCCAAAACCTAAATTAGATTTTCGATAGTTCAAACCCCAACTCCGAACTAAAATTTTCGAAATCAAAAAACTAAACCTAAATCGAGATTATACTTACCGAAAGTACCAAGTTATACCTTCTTCCTTGTCTTTCGAATTAAACAAGGGAGGGATGGAGAAGAACGGTCGATGGTTTTAAAAGAAGAAAGTTGTAATTTTTTTTTTGTTTTTTAAGAAGTAATATAAAAAAAAAGATATCCATTGGATCTGGGTTTGGGTATGAAGTATCCAATTTCTGAGTGGTTGGATATGTAATTATTTGAGTTTGTCATGTTCTTTTGGTCATTTTAACCTTATTTCGATTTTTTAAAATTCAAATAATTCTATTAATTTGAGGAGTGTTTTAGCTCTTACTTTGTCAAGTAAGAGTATTTCAGCCATTGATTCCCGTGGGGATGACGATATGGAGACTCCCACGCGGTGGATTCGTCGTCGGAAAGTTTAACGGCGATGAGAGAAGGGGAGATAATTTTGCCGGTAGTGCTGACGGAAATGGATGGTGGTGGGCTCAGTAGTAACGAGGGACCAAGACGAATCTCGTGGGTGAGGGCATACAAAACTCCAGAGATAACAAGAAGCGGTGCTCGTTCAGGTACCGACGGTAGATTGAGGAGAGCAGTCCGTGGAATGGTATCGTTCATGAGGAGGGTGAGACCAAATCTTGGATCTTTTTCTTCTTCTTCTTCTCCTTCTAATAATCTTATAGATTTGGATACCCATGGTGAATCTAGGGGTATGCATCGATCAAGATCATTGACCAGAAGATTTTTCTGATGAAAATGGAAGAAGCAACATAAGTCTATGCATCCATGGAGAATTATATTTAAGGGAAATTTCAAATTTTGTTTGTTTGTTGATTCAACAATGTAAATATAAGTTCTAATGAACAATTGGAACATATTTTTATTTTTTCTTCTTCTAGTTTAAACTCATTGAGCTTTTTTGAAGAGAGAGAGAGAGAGAGGGGGAGAGAGAGAGAGAGAGAGAGAGAGAGAGAGAGAGAGAGAGAGAGATGAATTGATTGTTTTCAATTTCCAAATTTGAATTCAAAATCCATTTTCGGGACTGTGATCGGTATTTCCGATGTATCAACATTTAAATCTTCCATATTTTTTTATTGTCTTCTCCAAAATGACAAAGTACTGAAATCACGATGAAAAAAGACAAATTCTGTATGACACTATACTAACTCGGGTCAATATACAGTTAAGTCATGTTATAAGTTTCTTAATTTTGTCGAGATAACTCGAATTAATAGTAATGGCTGGGGACCAAGTCTAGAAACTCTGAATGCAGAAACAGATTCCATATCTTGGAAAAAAGCACATATTTTACCCTCTTCGGATGAGGAACAATCTTTAGTGGAACCTAACATTATAAATGGTTTAATATGCCGATAGATGGTTCCTAGAAACAATCTGACCCCACTTCTGGATTTGGATGAATCTGCACTGACAGAGATACCAAGGTAATCTTGATGGGGGAAAAATGCCAGCGACGAATCCTTTCACCACTCCATTAAGAGTTAGAAGCTCTATTATGGGCAATGTCAAAACTTCACAATCGAAGAATTGATTGTCAATTCTTCTAGACTGATTGGGCGGACCTCATCAGTATTATTCAACACCCGGAAGATTGACCAGTCCTGCATACACAACTTCAGGATTACCAACTTCTACGTGGATATTTTCTAGGTTTCTCATTGACACTCATTCCGCGTACGACGAATACACAAGCAGATAGTTTGGCTCGAGGATCCCATATCGTTTTTCACGATTTCATATTTGTAGATTCTTCTCTTCCGAATTAATTACCTGATTTAGGAGACAACTTCTGATTAAAGTGTGGTTGACAAAAAAAGAAGACAAATACTTAAATCAGCAACTGTAATTGTAAAAAAAGAAAGGGATAATTGTAACTAGGACTCTCGCCTAGAAGGAGCCAATTAGATCTGGATAAATCATCCGAAACGAACCAATATAGATCCTAAATTCGGGAATTAAAAGAAAAATTGGAAATATTGGTTTATAACCAAACTTAATACCACAAAATTTGAATAGGGGTAATTTTTTTTAAAAAAAGAACAACATATTATATGGGTTTTCGTAAATTCTTAACTTTAAAAAAATTTGGAATGTATAAGGCTAATTTTATATTAACATTATTGTAAATCTTATTTCCAATTAAAATCAAAAGTTTATAAAAACAAATATATTCTCATTAAAATTCTTTTTAGCCAAGTTTTTTTTTAAAAAAATCAATACGTACTGCGTATTAAAATAAAAATTGTTTGAGACTTTTGAAAACCAATTTATTTTTATTTTACTTTTAAAAAAACTTAAAATACCATTTTCCATATGGATCAGTTTTTCAAATATTCATATTGCATAAATGAATTAAAAATATAGCATTTATATAATTTTAACTAAAAAAATGTGTAATTATTTCCTTTTCTTAAGACAAAACACTTCTTGTAGTTGATTCATTTTGATTTTTTTTTCATTTTTTATTATTTTTCTTTCTTCAAATCACATTCATACTTCAAATGAATTCATCGATTTATATATATATATATATATATATATATAAATAAAATTTAAACTACATAGAAAATTAATTTTTCTTCTTTTAAACGTATTTTGAGTTTTACAAAATGAATTCATATTTCGTAAATTGTTGAAAATCACTAAAATCCATAAGAAATTGCAACACTAATACGAATAATTACACCACACCATCGACTGAAGACATAGTTAATATATTTTATCTGATAAAATCAACTACATATATGCAAACATCAATTTTTAAAAAAATGGAAGTCACTACTAAATTGGCAATTAAATATAAAAAGTCAATTAATCACAAATTTATAAAATTTGCAGTAAGCTAAAAGGCAAATACAATGTTTTTAAAAGGCAAATACAATGTTTTACATTATACGTAGAATAGTCTAACTATTCAAAATAGTATGATCATGACAACATGAGACAATTTTAATATACAAGTACTACTTTCACATTTATGTTAACGTATATAAAATAAAATATTAAATAAAAAGTGATAATAGTGACAAATAATACATATTTTTTTCATTTACTTGTTACTTCTTTAATTTTTTTGAAGGTTATAGGTGCCAATTTCCCCTTGTCGTATACCAAAATAATTCCACTAATCGTAAGTAAATTGTAAAATTAGTTGAAATATACTACTAAATATTTCATTTAGATAAAAAAACGTTACTTAATCCGAAATGAATACTTTTTCCAAAAAATTATTAAAAATCGATATTGGAAGAATGTCAAACCATTTATACATATATTTAGTAATTGATTGGATGGTACTTATATATCTATAAAATCACTAAATGAGAAATTATTTGATGATTTGTCATTGTCTGGTGTGAAGTTGGTGACGTATAATTGTCTGGAGGTCTCTCAGGTAATTTTTAAATCGTTGAAAGTTTTAAAATCTCGTGTGTCGCGATCTCGTGCGTCGGTTTTAATGTGATTTCTACAGATTATTTCGTTACCTTACCACGTATTTTATGAAAAAAATTCCCGACTGAAATCGTCTAATTACGAACCTATGCCATTGTTTTCTTTTTCGACCTAGAAAAAAATCCTATTAAAACTCTTATTAATATATCTTCATCGTCTTCTTCTCCATTCTCTTCCTTCTATGCTCTTCTTCCTCTTTCTTCTCTTCTCGATTTGATATTTCAAAAAACAATATGTCGCTCACCGTATCCCAACGGTCACGGGTTGCTCATTGGAATTACTTTGGATTAATGATATATTGGTATTTTATGGATTTTTACTAATGTTTTATGCGAGAAAAATAATGTTTTGATATGTATTTGATTATTTTTGGAGTCTTTTAGTGTTCTTTAGTTTTTTACAGGTTTTAAGTTGCTTTAGAGAGAAACAGAACAATTTGGGTCAAAAACGGATATTTGGAATGCAAAATCATGCTGAAGTGTCAAACGTTTGGCCTTGATTGACAAACTTCCCACCGTTGGATTGAGATGAAATTTTGACACAAGATATCCACAAGAGTTAGCTTTAAATTGAAGGAGATTTGAAGGAAATCCAACGCTAAGATCAAACGTTATGGTCATTTTACTGAACACTTGTCATGCTGGCAACGAGGAGACGAATGCGCAAAAATGATCATCCTTGCAGAAGGACAGAGATCGATCGATCCTTGTCCAGGCTCGAGCGATCCCTGTCTCAATGCGACCAAAACCACTTATTTTGAACAAGAATCAAAGATTGAAGATCCATATTACGTATTTACTTCCAAACTCGTTTTTAAGTTTTATTATGCTGTTTTTGAGACTCTAAGCCACCTTTGAGAGCTTTGTAATCTGAGGGAGAAGATCTCTCATCTGTACTTTGAATTGGAAAATATTTCTGAACCCTCTTTTCATATTCTATTCAATTGCATGATTTTTATCATTGATTTGTCTTGTGATTGTTCTTTGAATATGCATGAGTAGTTCTATTGTTGGGTTTAGGGTTTCTCATTAGGGGTTTTTATGATTTGTCATTGTTAGCTTGTTAAATTGGGAAATTATCTATTGAATCTTCTTTTATCACTATGTTTAATGCTGAAATTGGATTTGCGACCTAGTTTCTTATTTTAGGATTTTCAATATACCGAAAGTGATTTCTTGGTTGCCTGATATGTGTTAAATGAGCAAAGTGTCACTACAAGAAACAGGTCGATTTGCGAGGAAGGATTTACTAGCAAATTC